>MU267634.1:83286-127381 GCA_021014935.1 Hygrophoropsis aurantiaca
GATCATGCGCGTCTTGGAAGTCCACTTTTGAGTACGAGCGCGCGCGCTCGCTGTGGCTTCGCCACAGGTCTGTCGGTTCTGCGGCTACGCCGCAGAACCTCCTCATTGTAAGACAGTCGGTTCCGTGGCTAACGCCACAGAACCTCCTCACTGGAAAGCAGTCAGTTCAGTGGCTGACGCCACTGAACCTCCGCAGTGGGAGGGCAGTCGGTTCGGCGCTTCGCTTCGAACCTCCCTAGTGAGATGGAAAAATATCATCACAATCACAAATCACAGTAGATGTGCTCCAATAAGCATCCAGTTTGAATTTTGGTAAATTTGACAAACCTACAGATTGGTTATGGGTTATCTACTACTCACACACTAACGACCTGAGGTTTGTCACATGTCACAATTTGGGAAAACTCCTTGCAGGTAAGCCCCAATAAGAAATCTGGGTTTGATCAGTGGCAAAAACACAAAGTCGACAAACCTAAGGTCGTAATGGTATAGTACATTTGTGGAAGGGTTCAAAGGGGACAGTGAGCATGATAAAAATGTTTAGGTTCACAAATATTCCAAAGTAGGAGATTTTCACATATATTTTGTCACAAAACAGGTTTGATGGGGGAAATTGGTATGACAGTCACACCAAAATAATTTTAGCTCACATGACAAACCTCCAGTGGTTGAAATGGTACAGTAAATTCAATAGGTTTTTGGGAAAAAACAAATTGTCTTCTTGAAACTCCAACATAGGACCTGACTGCCACCTTATATTGCCAATACCAATTTTTTGAAACTGATGAAGTTATTACAGTTATACACTTTCAATCTTGAGTTTATCACACAAAACACGAAAAAAAACTTCTTGTAGATGTGCTTTGATAAGAAATCAGGGGTTCAATCAGGCTAAAAGCCTAAAGTATTCAATCTGCAAAATTATTGTTACATAAAACCCACCTTTAAAGTAAAAAACCCCCAAGAATCAGTAGCAGTATTATCAGTATTATCAGTATACATTAGTTGATTATTGAGACCTGATTGCAATAAGTGATCCTACAACAAAATATACCGAAGATATTGGCTTGGCGATCATTAAATTGACCATAAATATGCTAATTTACTTATACAGAACTCACCTGGTACCCAAAAACACAAAGGACAGTTAAGAAACTATCAAATTGGTGGGGAATTCCAGTGTTATTAGTTGTTATGGTCAGTATTATGTCAGTGTTGTGTGGAGTTCCAGTTTAGCTGTGCCATATATTAAACACCTGAAAAAACAGACAGGAACATACAAAGAATCCCTGTGATCGCTTTTAGATCTAATTTTATGAGTAAATTGTTATTCGACTTGAAAGACTTATGACCATGTACAAAACTCACCAAAAAAGCGAAAATCACAGTAGAAAGAAGCATTATTCAGTATATAAAACTAACCTAAAAAGCGAAAATCACAGTGAAAGAAGCTTGTAATTAAATATAAAGCTCACCTAAAAAAGCGAAAATCTGACACCAAACACAGTGAAAACTAAAGATCCTTATAGATCAGTAGATCTTAATGCAATAAATGCACTTACAGCAACTTTATATCTAAGATATTGACTTGATAATGATTAAATTGACTGTAAACATGCTATTTCACTATACAGAACTCACCTGGCACTCAAAAACGCGAAGGAAGAGTCAGAAAGTATCAAAATCAGTGGAAACAGTTATTAGGTCAGTCATGAGTCTGAAGCGCGTTTAGCCGGGCCATGTGGTTTCGCCATGTGGCCATCCATGCGAGGTCCACGCGAGGCCTCGTGGGCTAAGCGAAAGTGCCCACGGGTCGTCGCGTTATATATTAGATCTTATGTGCTCACAGAAACATCCACAATCCTCAAAGTACACTTCTTTCATTTGTTACAGCTACCACAACCAAACGCAGTAATCACCCACAAAGGATCACACTTGTTCAATGATAAATATGACACTGTCGCGAGTGCAGGCCCAGGATCTGATCGTCGATAATCACAACTTGAATTGCATCCGGGCAATACGGCCAGGTACAGGCCATCATACTTCCTGTCAAACAGTGTCAAATCCTGTCAAACCTGCCAGCTGGATAGGCGAACAAGCCACAACAACCTCTTGGGGCCGTGGACCCTGATGTCACTGCTCTCAATCTCACTTTTTGCGATGCTTGGTTGGAGAGGAAGGTCTCAGCATTCATCTATTACATCGGCGACGCTAGGCATTAAAGCAGTACATGGCACGTAACGTGGGTTTCATCGATGTAAGAGAGGCAGAATTTTGAGAGAAACTACGATGCGTATTGACACCGAACTTGTTGGAACAATTGATAACGTTGTTCAGTGCCTCATGACATGACTTTCATGAATCATTAAATAACATGATCCTCTCATACGCCGTTTCGGTGACTTATAAAACTTGCTGTTCAATCGCGATGGTCAAATTTTCCCGCTGGAAGCGACCCCATTCACATCGACAACATGTCGATCTCACCTGATAACAGCATCAAGAAGGTTAGCTCTGTTGAAGAGAAAAATGTCATCGAAGAGTTCAGTCCGGAAGAACGCGCACGAATCTTGCGGAAGCTCGATTGGCAGCTTTTGCCATTCGTCACCCTGTTGTATCTTTTGTCATTCTTGTAAGATCGGCAGTTCATTTGAGCTGGTTAAAACAAACTAATGCATCTTGTCTTTCTCAAGGGATCGGACTAATGTTGGTAAGTCTGGTGTAGCATGACATCCAATGTAGTGACATTGATGCATTGTGCGCGAGTAGGCAACGCAAAAGTTGCCGGAATGGCGAAGGATTTGGATCTAATTGGATTCAGATATAATATCGCTGCTGCAGTATTTTTTGTGAATATCATCGACTTCTTGCAACCTTTACACATACTGATTTGGCCCGCAGATCTTATATAGCTTTGCAGAAATACCTTCGTTTGTGGTCCTAATTCAGTTTTTATTTGTTATCACTTCTGACGGTTTTGACCCATTTCGTAGAAATGTTGCGCTCAAACTTTTCCGCCCATCTCGTTGGAGTGCATCCGGCCCCTTTTCTGACTGAAAGGAATCTAACTTGTTTCGCAGTCCCATCTATAATGCTTGCATGGGGGCTCGTGATGACCCTTATGTGTCTCGTAAAGTCCTTCCGATCTTTAGTGATGTATGTTCGCATTCTTCTTCATGTCTCCGCCATCCAGCTCAGCGACATGAAGAGCTAGAATATTTCTCGGCCTCACAGAAGCAGGCTTGTTTCCTGGAGTGACATATTACATCTCACTCTGGTATCCTCGGGCAGAACAAGCGAAACGCATCGCAATCTTCTTTTCAGCTGCTACTGTGGCTGGTAAATCTTGATTTTTTGTACCCAAGTATGACATATGATTTGCTGACACTTAATCCAATAGGCGCATTTGGAGGACTTCTGGCGTAAGCTCTCGAACTTTAGCATTTATATGTATCTAATGAATCATTGCAGTTATGGGATCGAACGTATGGAAGGGTAATATCCCAAGTGACAAGTCATTGCCACTGCATCTTGATAATATCTGTTCCCGCAGGATTGGCGGATTACATGGATGGCAATGGATTGCAAGTTATCATTTGTTTCTTTGAAGTCTCCACTGAGTTTGTTTCCGACAGTTCTGTTTAGAAGGCATTCGTAAGTATTTTTGGTATCACTCACGATGTCAGCTGAACAAAACCACAAGTTACGATCATTGTGGCCTGCGTCTCGTTTTTCTTCGTGCACGATGTAAGATATCTCTCAGTCCCATTTTCACGATCTAATCGGTTTTGTATCAGTATCCTGAAACTGCGACGTTTTTGACGCAATCAGAAAGACTATATGTAGTCGACATGTTGAAGCAAGATGCAAATCATCTCTCCACGCATTATGACATTCGATTCGTGTGGCAAGCAATGACAGATTACAAAACTTATATTCAGGTTGGCACAAACATTGGGTACGTTTCAACGAACTCAGTCCTTGGCGCACATTAATTTCCTGACCAGGCTGCTGATATCAATTTATGCCATCGCCCTTTTCATGCCGACAATCATTAACGAGCTGGGATTCTCAGCAGCGAATGCTCAACTCTTGACTATCCCACCATTTGTCGCCGGATGCATATTCACCATTCTGGTCGGTTTCGACTCTGATAAACGCAATTTACGAGGCCCATACATCACTGGATGCACCGGTGTAGCCCTTATAGGCTATATTATTCTTTATACACAAAGCAAACCCGGACCTTCGTACGTGGGTGCGGTCATCGCGGCCACAGGAGTTTTTCCTACTGTTGCAGTGAATTTGGCATGGGCGTCCTCCAACGCGGGCGGTGATTTGAAACGCGGTGTTGTTATCGCCATGATCATAGGATTTAGCAATCTAGGCGGGTGTGTATGAAGGTTATGTTTTATCGCTCGGTGGTTCATGTCGTTTCTACCAGCATTTGTTCATCATTTATCTACATTGATCCCCCGAGATTCCATATCGGCCATGGAACTATCATAGGATGGCTCAGTCTTTCGTAAGTCAGATAACTCTTGTCACATTACCAAAGTGTTCACACCATCTTCTCTGCAGGATCATATGCAGCTGTATCGCCACGTGGAACTATAACAGGCTCAACAAGCGAAAAGAAGCATTCTGTATCAAAGAAGGTATCACCGACGATAGAAGAGACGAGTTCAGAGATTTGGGCGATGACAGCCCTTTGTTCAGGTACAATTTATTGAACTTTGTTAGTTGTTCTAATACATGACTGACTCGTCTTCAAAGGTTTACTTTATGAGGATCACGAATTGGATTCAAAGACACGAAAGTTCTCACTTGTATTCTGGGATGTAGACAACGATGTATAGACCGCACTCGAGCATTTACACGCGAAATGTGAGTCCCAAGATTTGTATACGAATGGTTCTTGTCCGGCGCTGTAGGATTTCCTGGGGGCCTATCAAATTATCATTTTGTTCAAGTTCAAGCTCAAATCCGAGTCGGTCGCAGCAATTGCTTATACAATGCTGACTAACTTCTGAGCGCGGTAATTCCCGACTTGGGCCCGTCAGGGCTTCAACGTCAACTTCAACTTCGCGACGTTCGCGTCACGACAGCGTCAGTGAGGCCGACTGAGGACTCATAATGTATGAGGACCTATGTATGACTCAGATTTCCCAACACTTGCCAGTCACCATAAACTCATCGATAGTCCGAGTCACCAGTATATCGTTTCTCTTCAAGATGATTGTCCTCAAATTAAATCCATATCTGTCATTTTAGAGTAACTGAAGAAATTTATACAGGTGGTACATCGCATAGCGAAGTTCATGCCATGACATCATGACAAGTAGCCAAATGGTGACTGCTTCTACCAGTACCAGTGAGTGTCAGTACTTTCATGAAAACGATTTCCTTGACTCGAGCTAGCGGTGGTAACACTGCAACCCTAGTCCCAGGTCCTTTCCCCATGGTTTGAGTGGGCTTTCTAATCACGGTGCTCGTTGATGGAGCGTCTTTTGACAAGTATAGGCATAGATTACAAGCACGAGTGTCTGCTGCAGCGTGCATACGACCGACACCACGCCCCTCGCAGGCTGGACGGATCGAGCGCAACATGTCGATTTATAAACAAAAATGTTGTCAAGAAACCTCACTCAAATGTTATCGATCGCTCAGGCTTGATCTACCTGCACATGTTCATGTGGCAAATGAATGATCTCACACGGATGTTAATACCTTATGGCCTGTGTCATGTTCTCGGTGCGTTTTAATTTGCTCTTGTGGGTGGGGCGATATCACTGCGCAAGATTCACCCATCCACCCATGGGCGTTTCTGTGGAGTGTTATTAAATAGGAAAGATTGAGATCATCGTTTGACTTTATTCTATCTTAGAACGGAGTGAGAGCTCGGGAAGGAAGGTGGACTTGACTCCGTGCTGAATATAAAGCTACTATTGATGCGCACATAAGCACAAACTAAGCCCTCAAACTGCCAAAGCTTGTGTGGGTGTTTTGAATGCAAGCTAGTGTATTCAATGGCAACTTTGCTAACCTATTCCTCACTCGTAGTGATCCCGGTCTCAACTGTGATCAACTATACCCATGCCGACACCACCGATGCCTCCTTCGTCAAACTATATACCGAACATTATCATCTTTGGGGAAACAGGATGCGGCAAATCGTCGCTTATAAATCTTATTGCGGCCAACACAGTCGCAAAAACATCCTCTGGAGCTGCAGGGTGTACATTGGATGCGAAAGACTACCTAGTACCCATCAATGAGCAGAAGTTTCGACTCTGGGACACTGTCGGCCTCAATGAACCTCATATGAGCGCCAACGACTATTTGCAAGCCATCGGGAAAGCTTATGACCTCATACGTCGGTTACAATGTACTGGAGGCGTTGCTCTACTCATGTTCTGCATGCGAGGAGGTCGAATTACCGCAGCGGCAGAAAGCAATTTCCATCTATTTTACGACATCCTCTGCAAGAAAGAAGTCCCGGTTGCGCTTGTTCTCACTCATCTTGAGAACGAGGATCGAATGGAAGACTGGTGGACAAATAACAACGCATTATTTGCCAAAGCTCGCATGCATAGTGCCGGTCACGCATGCATCACAGCTACTCCAGGATGAAGGGATATACACAGAGAGAAGTTCGAGGAATCCAGAGAGACGATGCATACATTGCTTACAACGCAAATTTGCACATCACTATGGAAAGAGGAATCCGGAGCTTGGTTTGTACGACTATCACGCCGCTTGCACCACTGGGTTTTTAAGCAACCGAAGGCATCTACACCCCCAAGTTTCAAGGAGCTGAAGAAAAGGTTGACGAAAACTTGCAGATTCTCACCACAAGAGGCAATTCATATTGCAAATAAAATCGTAATGCCAGCGAAGATAGCTTGGGTACTCTGGAATCTTCCTGATCATATTGATTAATACTTGCGAATTCATCCTCATAGCTGCTAAATCGCTTTCAATATGATCATATCGTGTATAGTATACTGCCATGTACAATACCTTCGTCGATCGTCGCCAATACGATATAATGCATCGCTCCATCTCCATCAACTGCCTATACGACTATAAGCATCCGAATTTTTTGTGCATGATTGCATGTGTCAGTTCGGGTTCAACTTCAAAGCTTGAATTCGACTACATCATGATATGATGGACTGTAGCTATTGTTTTGGGGTTGTTAAAAACGCTGGTCTTGTACAAGTAGACGGCATCTAATTTATATATACATTTCAGAGCTCGAGAATTCTACTAAGTGTTATAGGTTACAGTGTCGCAGACGGTATATGTATCACGCACGCTAGCTTGTATCATTTACGACTCCGAGTTGACGACGTCGCACATGCCTTCTCTGTCGATCTCCCACACGTATTGCCGCATTGATATCTGATCCTTTTCATGTGGATATTGCCCAACCTCACCATCACCGCTGGACCCCCCCGATTCTATCCTCTTTCCGAAGATGGGTTTCTTGTGACGTTTTGTAGATTCCTTGCAATCGAGAGACATTTCGGCTATCTGGAGTTGTAATTTCACTCTGTTTTCATCAACCTCCGCCTCCGGTACAAACACGATTTTCCCTCTTGGAATTGGCGATGGCGAAAATGCTCCATTCCACCAATCGTCGGTATGTGCTTGACTGCGGTCGCCAATATAGATCATCAAATGGGGCGTTACGTCTCCTCCATATGTGACATAGAAATGTTCCCATTTGTCTCTGGCGTCCGCGGACCCTCCATTCACCACAAAAACTAGGAAATCTGCAGGACTTTTGGTGATTCTTTTTGGACTCTTCGGGCCAGTGGCTGCACCGCGTACCCGGAAGATATTGAAAGTCTTCCCACCAATCTCGCTCCTGTGGAAATCAAATGGCATCATGCTCGACGTGTCTCGTTTCGACAGGTTGAATGTGACTGGCGACTGGAAGCTGACAGGGTTGGTAATTTTCGCGTGGAAGACGACTGGGTTTTGCAGATTGATAGTGCGGTCTTTGGTAGTAGAATCTTTGCGGGAGCGATTCGGAGGTGCATCGTTAGTGATATCGCTGGTGATGTCGCAAAGGATAAGGTTCGGAAATCGATCTTCGCCCTCTTCTCCAGGACCCAGCATACCTCGAACATCGGCCATTACAGCATCCATCCAGGTCCTCTCCGCCGCCCTCCATTCTTTTGCATGAACACTATCGGCGATGAGCCGGCGGATGGTATCGCGGGAGTGCTCACAGCGGGTCCGTAGCAATGATGATGGAACCACCGCTTGGTTTAGGGTAGTCACGCATGCATGACCGCAAAAATGCATATTCAACTTTTGGAATTCGTGGCCATTGTCCTTCCACCACGACTCCATGTCACCTTCATGGTTTTCCAAGCCTGTGACAACGAGGGCAATCGGGACTTTCTTTCTGCAAATCGCGGAATGAAAGAGCGTGTAATTTCTCTGCAACGCCTTTCTCATCCTCGCACCTCGAACACAGTAAACCAACAGATCCACGCCACTAGCCTTAGCTAGGTCGTGTAGCAGTTTCTTCAAATTATCTTCGGCCTGAGTAGCTGGTACTCTCCCATACGACCCTTCGTCAAGGCCGATAGTGTCCCAAATGCCGAAGGTCTCATTGCCTATTGTAATTTCATAGCGGCTGTATTCAAAGGTGCAGCCACTTGCACCGCTAGACGTCTGGGCTACAGATTCTCCTGCGCAGGCGTTGATGAGGCTGCTCTTGCCAACTCCACTTTCCCCGAATATAACTATGTTCCGCAGAGCCTAATAGGTCATGAAGGTCAGAATTTTTTGTCGTGCCGATCTTTCGTCGTGCTTACCTTTGGAGGTAATTTATCCTTTGTGTTGCTTTGTTGTTTCGATGGCGAGCGACCTTCACCGGGAAGGATCTGATGTCACAATTTTAAGTGCTTGACTAACAGAATTCAAGGGTGGGACTGTATACTTCGCTCTGCGTAGTCGGGTTTCGCGATTCGCCTCCTGATGTATTAGAAACCATGTTAGCAGCGGGGAGTTTATTGGAATTTGCTTTGGTATCACTTTGCGGGGCTGACTTTTCTTACAACGTGCGTCTCGATCTCAGATGACCTTATATTCACAATCAGATATCAGTTGATATTTCATGACGTTTTACTCACGTATGTTCTTAATGAATCAACGATCCTGACAAACTATCGCATGGAAAATGCGTGTCTGTGCTTGCGGGATGTTTCACAGAATTGATGGTTTGAGACCTTTTTGGGCGGAAAGTACGCGCCAATCGATGAACCGTTCATGCCTGGATATCATGCGGGTTTCCGATCATTGTCAGGCTCAGGACAGCAGAGTAACGCTCAAGTGAAGAACCTTCAGGTGCCGTGATCATCCACATCTATCCAGCTTTACGCGTCTACTTTTGGCTTGCCCCTGTGGCAAATGAATAGAAGCACTGTATGACGTTGATTTGAGGTGCCTCGAGGTGCCTTGTGGTTTGATGCATGTTCATTTGGCTACACTTTTAGAGGTCTTTGCGGAGCTCCATTGTACATGCCCGTAAGCTTCGAGATCACTGCTCCACCCAATCAACATCTTGGAACAGCGGGCAAAATCAAAATCACCTGGCAGATCGGGTTCAAAATCTTTACCGGGCGTACACGGTCGTAAGTATATAACGTCTACCCATTCTCTCATAAAGTAAACGCACGATTCTGGGTTGTCATCATGGCGACACCTTCGCACCTCGCATCAGGTCCATCTCAACGTTCAAATTTGAAAGCTTACACAGTGAGTCTAGGAAACATCCCATTTTCGCGGATACACCGACAGATGGCTGATTCGTGTTCACCAGATGCCTAGCACAATCCAATATCAGCTATCATTACCCAAACCGATCCCCAAGAATAAAAGCCCAAGAATACCGAATATCATAATATTTGGTGAAACGGGGACTGGGAAAAGCTCCCTTATCAACTTAATCGCCAATGATAAAATAGCAAAGACATCCTCTGGAGCAGCAGGTTGTACCTTAGATGCCCAAAGCTATCTTGTGCCAATCGGCACCAGGAAATTCCGATTGTGGGATACAGTCGGTCTCAACGAGCCTTCGCTAGGTGTCAATGGCTACCTCGTCGCCATCGAGAAAGCCTACAAGCTCATCTGTGATCTGGAGCGCGAAGGTGGCATTACTTTGCTGATGTTTTGCATGCGAGGCGGACGCATCACCGCAGCCGCACAAAGTAATTATCGGCTGTTCTTCGACATCCTTTGCAACAAAGAAGTTCCCATCGCCCTCGTCATCACGAATCTCGAGAATGAGCCTTCGATGGAAGGCTGGTGGGAGGCCAACAAGAAACAGTTCGATAGGTTTGGGATGCACAGCGTCGGACATGCTTGCATAACCGCGCATCCGGGACTCGGAGGTGTCCACAGTGACAAATATCTCGAGTCCAGACAGAGAATGCACAATTTGCTACTCAGTCAAACGGGTAGACAAGCTTGGAAACCAGAAAAGACAGACTGGTTTACGCGACTCTCGGGTCAGCTACGGAACTGGATCTTCAGGCGGTCGCCTGGATCTTTCCGACCAGGCCCCGAAGAGTTGGCTAGAAAACTGAGAAATTGCGGGTTTTCGAAGTATGAAGCGCAGTACGTTGCTCGGAAAATAGTAGAGGTCAAGAATTGCAGTGATGATAGCTTGGACACATCGTCGAGCCAGTCTGATGAATAATCGGCGACTCAAGGCTGGCAAGGCTTGCGATATCGATGGGAGTTCCTGTTGGCGTATATTATCGCATATCCCATACAGTAACTTGCCTGGAACGGTTTGCTAGCGCGAAGTGTGCGCGAGGGCTAACCTTCATAAGTTATGACCCACCCGTTGAGTGGGTCTATGTACTTACCACGTACGTATGGATGCATCGATATTGGCACTTACCTAGTAACCTACTAGCCTATCGAGCACTAGTTTCCGGTAGTAATCCCCTCACATGTATCTAAATATCCTTTATACCTCGAGAAAGAGAGAATTCGAAGAAAAGATAATAATATTGATAGCTGAAGAAGGAAATTTGAACGTGTGACAAAAATAGCTTAACTAAATCGTCACGGTGTCACCTTTAGGCTTTAAATTTTCTAAACCTTTCTAACTTTCCAAAGGTTTCCATATGTACTCTATTAAACTCATCAAATGGCATGACGTCTGGAAACCACTAACGAAACGCGAATAGTATCAGCACCTCGGCATCCGCGTTCGCATGCAAACGGTGACTTAACAACGTCGCAACTCGCTTTTATCACCTCCGATGGATGCATATGTGCATCTCCACAACAGCGGAATTATTAGAATCCCTTCTCACAGTTGGGGAGCCGAATCAGATTCGAACATACCAGTCCCACAAATGTCCCATCATATTGGCAATCGTGTCATTTCGTCTTGAGACTTTGATGCGTACCTGATGGGTTAGTCTGTGTTGCATGACAGTAACGTTGCTCCCGATCTTGGAAAAGCGCTGGAAGATATACATAGACAGTGATGGACTATTTAGTAGAATTGTTGAGGTACGGGTCTTTCTCCTGTATCTCAAAGTTCATCTGTTTTGACCCTCATGAGTTACACAACAGGGACCAAGGTGGTCTGCGCTCTACTCGTCGTTGGGCTGACGGCGAAGATCATTACACGTGCGCGCGCGAGGAAAGGCAAAGAACCCTACCCTCCAGGTCCTCCCCCGTTACCGCTATTGGGGAATGTGTTAGATATCAACGTAGATCATCCATGGCTAACTTACACCGAATGGAGTGCGACCTATGGTAAAGTTTATTTCTAGCATAATCATGCAAATTCTGACATTGTCTTCCAAGGTGACCTCATATTTACACAAATTCTAAATCAGCACATTGTGGTTATCGGCTCAGAGCATGTAGCGAAAGCTCTTCTCGATAAACGCTCGCAAATCTATTCTGGCCGACCTTTGGGCCTTGTGCCTATAAATGAACTGTGCGTGTTTCATTCTCGTGTGCGATATGGTCATTGGTCCCTAAGCCATTTGTTTCATAGCTTCGGGGTCGGTTTTAGCTCCATATTTATGCCATACAATGATCTCTGGCGTTTGCACCGGAGGCTATTTCACCAAGCCTTCCGCGCAGATGCAGCGCCGAGCTTTCGTCCTATCCAAATGCGCAAAAGCCACCAACTCCTTCTCAATATTTTGTCAACTCCCGATAACTTTGCAGCGCACTTACAGACTCTGAGTACATCAATCATCATGGCCATCGTTTACGACTACGAAACCGCTGCATCTGACGACCCCATTGTCGAGACCGTTAAACGAGCCCTAGAGCTTGTCATCGAAGAAATCAGGCCTGAGGTCACTGCAATACTCAGCCTATTCCCTATCCGTATGATCGTGTCTGTCTTAATCCGTCATACGCCGATGACTTACTTTCACAAACAGTCAAGCATATTCCTGCATGGTTTCCCGGTGCCAGATTCAAACGGAAAGCGCTCTTATCCCGCAAATATGCTTCTGAATGGAAGGAAACCCCTTTCCAATATGTGAAATCCCAAATGGTACGCTTAATCGTTTTTCATTGGTAATTATCGTTAAATGCATCAACGTAGGCTTTAGAAAATGCTGCACCATCTATGGTCTCTGATGCATTGAGGAAAATCGAAGGAAAAGATGAATCTGGCCATATGGAAAGAGCAATCAAAGAGTCCGCCGCCAGTTCATTTGCAGGTGTGTTGCTAGTATGTATATAAGTTAAAAAACCCCAATTTATATCGTCTAGCTGCGTCGGAAACTGTATATAACGTTGTTCTCATTGTTTTTCGAGTTACTCAAAATGTCTTTTTCAGACTTTTTCGGTCCTCATGGTGTTTGCTCTTGCGATGGTTCTTAACCCGGATGTTCAAGCAAAAGCGCAAGCAGAAATTGACAGCGCCGTAGGTTTCGACAGGCTCCCTGACTGGGATGATAGACCCCTGCTTCCTTACGTCGATGCCATCATTCGTGAGACACTGAGATGGCATCCGGTGGTGCCTCTAGGTAAGTAGTCCCAATGTTAGTTTCTGCGAGAACTCTACTTAATTATTCAATCAACAAGGTATCCCGCACGCCGCGGTCGATGACGATATATATGAAGGTCAATTTATTCCCAAAGGTAACTGACTCTCGCCACCAACTTCTTGTACCTGCTCAGTATATGTTCTCAGGGGCAACAGTAATGGCAAATGCTTGGTTCGTGTCATCGGTGAACTTATTCTCTTCCACACAACTCATGACTCCACAGGGCAATGTCACAAAACCCGGAAAAATATCCCAATCCATCTGAATTCAACCCCGAGCGGTTTTTCCTACCCAGCGGAGAGCTAAACGATGATCTCGTCGGTTTTGCCTTTGGATTCGGGAGAAGAGTATGTGTGGGCAGACATGTCGCTGATGCTTCCCTATGGGCAGCCATTGTAAACATGCTTGCGGTATTCAGTTTCCAGAAACTGCGAGATGAGGAAGGGAAAGTAGTGGAGTTTGAGCCCAAGTGGTCGGCAGGAGTCACGACGTAAGTCTCAATTCTAAGCAGCTCGTCTTCGACCTTGCTAATAAATCACTATCTCTCTTTTGCAGTCATCCAGAACCATTTCCGTGCATGATTGTTCCTCGGTCGAAGACCTTGGATGTAACGAAATTGACTGAGTTTATTCAAGCTATTGATGTTATCGATTAAAGTAATTTACGCCCGGTTTAACTCTTACCTTGCTATATTGTACTTCTTATATTGTACTTCGTTGGTAGTGATTTACCTCGGACAGCGTTTCCTATCATTATTATTCCATTATGTCTTTATTTTTTTTCTATTTATAAACAGTGAAACAACATCAGAATCGGATTGCCTGCTAATAATGCGAATGTGATCGGGAAAACTATGTTCTCCGCGGTTCACGTATCCTGCGAATGATGTGAAGAGACCCGTACACTCAATGATCAACAGGCCGGCGGCCTTAGGGAAGGTTGTGGTGTGCGCCAACCGCGGACGTCATCCAGGCTGCCAGGATGGAGTACGGGCTACGGCATACTACACGCTGACAAGTCTCCTGTGTGAAATGGTTTAGGGTAGCATTTTCGGAAAACATTTACCTCCGAGAACATGGGACTCGGGCCCGTCGAGCTTCACAACTTAGGGTCATCATCAGCATAATTTATCCTCCCAATCTTTGAAAATAGAATTTGGTGGAAAAATAGACGCTATTCAAAGAGCATCATTATAATATGTTGCCTGAGAGATAAATGAATTCCGTAAGCATCTGGAGTATAGTCAATCATACATACTATAGTAACTCGCCATTAGTAACTAAGATTGGGCTGTGAGAGCAATGACGGTACATGTATGTGGTGTTGCTAAGTAATATTGATTGTCAGTCGAAGAGATGCGAAACCAATCAAGCCCGCGACATACCAATCGAAGCTTCGCAAAAAGAGGGATGTTCATGGGCGGTCTTGCATCTACTTGTATGCAGTACAACAGGTTTCTTCGTGAGATTCTCGGGAACATGCGTGCATGCCATATATCAATCCCTCAGTAGATCTTCGTCCCTCCACGTTTTCCCGAGAGAATGTAATAAGAACACGCGGGTGGTATAATTCTGTGTAGCTATTAGCGGATACTGCATTGATTTTACATACTTCTAAGGAGAAAGATATTGCGATACAATTTGCGTCACCCTTCCATCGACCTTCCCGAGAACCTCGAGAGTTTCTGCCTGTTTGCAACATGTCAAAAAGCTGAAAGCATTGGTATCAACCTTAAAGACTTACCCAAAGACGCTTTGAAATTTCTATCCCCTCATCACTTAGAACATAATCGCTCTCTTCTGTGACCTCATAACTCGAGAGATATCGCCCATGTCTGGTACGCTCGTTGGGTGCGACTGCGGGATGCACGAGGGTCCGGCTACCCATCTCCGTGGAGCGAGCGAATATCCCCTTGAATGCACGAAATGGATATCCAATCAGGGGACTGGCCTCAATCTCTTTTGCAAGATTTGAATGACAAAAACCAGGATTGATAGCAGAGACTGATACAGGGGTAGGGAATGGTAGACGGGCCGCGAGTTCGCGCATGAACATGATTTCTAGTACTGTATTCCACCCAATCAGTATATCATCGAATGATTAAGGTTAAAACACACTCACACTTGGAAATATTGTACCTGTCCCTCATAATTCTGATATTTCGTGAATGAGGTGTAAGGGGCGGTATAAATCGTACTCACGATGCACTACAGTATTTCACATCATTCAATTTTCCAAGGATGCTGGGCCATTTATTTGCGCCTTTTAACCTGTTCGCAAGATAATGCGCTTCGCTTGAGACGATGAGGAGTCGTGATGCTGCTTCCGGAGTCGAAGATGCGATGAGATGAGGGAGCATCAATATGCTCAACAATGCAGTGGAGAGATAGTTCACCTGCAAACTATAGAATAATTCTGAAGAGAACCGGTTAAAGATAAACATTTTCGTACGTTGTCTCCCATCCATCCTGCGTTTGAGTGTAGTCAAACCTGGAAACACCAGCGTTGGCAACTAAAACATCAAGTCTCCCGCCCTCTGTCTCGAATCGATCCACAAAAGTACGGACAGATTCGAACGAGTTTAATTCAAGAGGCCAAGACGATATATCAGAGGCCTTGCTACGCTGCTCCACCTCTTAATGCAGAGCCCTATGGGTTAATCAAGAATATGGGACAAAATATACTAAACAAGCACCTCGTTTCGTCTGGTCGCATTTAATTTCATCTCTGCAGGTGAGAAGAAGCTTGCCAGGCTTCAACAGTGCGAGGTGGACTGAGGCCTCAAACCCAAGACCCGCATTGGCCCCAACTACCAGGAGGCTTTTGTCGCCGATATTCGCACTGGAAACAGGAAGCTCCGTCCATTGTTCTCGGAGGAAACCCAGCACGGTGTGTTTGCCCATCGAAAATAGTGTTTTGGGTGTCGATGTATGTGGAGGTTAGAGTCGACCGCAATGGGAATCCGTGGGCTAGTAGTAGTTATTGGACCTATCTTTAGTTCAAGCGATTCGGCCGTAGTGATAAGCTCTCTCTGGACACCAGAGGATCAGGAAAAGCCATGGCCATGTAAACATTCACATGCACTGTGATAGTGCTCGTGCACTCCGTACACTTAGCTGCACTAAAATTTTTAATACTAAAATGACCAAAAGCATCCGAGTCACGTTGTTGATCAAAAATCTGATATTGACCTGTTCGGAAACCATTCTCTTCGTGACCAGCTGCGTCGCCTAGGTCATTGATATAACTTTGGGGGGGTTTTCCTGGTGAGTTTTCATGGTTGGTTTTATCATACCCACCAAACCGGACGATCGATAGCCATGCTTGTCTTGCCTGGTTCATCCGCGCTTTCCGTTTCGAAACGTCAAACACTACTTTCGAAAGCACAGGAGATCTGTGTGGACATCGCATCCATTGACGCAGTATACATCCACCTCATCAAATGCGCATCTGAATCCGCGCAAAACGATCTGATAGATCCCTCATCCGCATTCAACAAATCGCTTGCCCGTCTACTACAATATGGCGATGATATCAAACTTCCGGAGACTTCTAGTACCCTGCAAAAGGGCGAGAACGTGTTATATGTTGCCCCAAGGGCAGGTTCAATATCCCCTTGGTCCAGCAAGGCAACCGATATTGCAGCGATCTGCAATCTAAAACAACACGTTGAAAGGCTCGAACGTGGACTCGCTTTCGTAATTCAGACGGAGGAAAACAGATTGCTGACCGATGAAGAAGTCACATTGTTGTCTCCGTTAGTTCATGACAGGATGACGCAAACCGTCCAAAGATCACTTCCCCAAGAAGATGCTGTTTTCAAAAAACAGGCTCCCAGCCCCCTCCGGATTGTTGAACTTCAAAATCATGGCGAAGCAGTGGATGCAGTGGGTGCAAAAGAGCGTCTTACGGTCGCAAACAAAACACTTGGCCTTGCATTAGCATCAGACGAGATAGACTATCTTGTCGATGCATTTGTCTCCGGAGCTTCACCCATCAGCCGAAATCCAACCGACGCTGAACTCTTCATGTTCGCTCAAGTCAACTCCGAACATTGTCGACATAAAATATTCAATGCTTCGTGGACTGTTGATGACATCCCATTGGAAAAATCTCTTTTCCAGATGATCAGGAACACGGAAAAAATCAGCTCCACTGGCACCATTTCCGCCTATTCCGATAACGCAGCCGTACTCGAAGGCTCGTTAGCTCCAAGATTTGGAGTAGTTGGGGGAAATTCATATCAGTCGGCAGTCGAGGACATGCCCATCCTGATCAAAGTTGAAACACATAATCATCCCACTGCAGTATCGCCATATCCGGGAGCAGCGACGGGCTCTGGCGGGGAAATCCGTGACGAAGGAGCGGTAGGGAGAGGATCTAAGCCCAAAGCTGGATTATCAGGATTTAGCGTTTCCAATCTGCTCATCCCGGGTTACGAGCAGCCATGGGAAACCGACTTTGGACGTCCTTCACATATCGCATCAGCTCTCGAGATCATGATCGACGGCCCTCTCGGTGCAAGTGCGTTTAATAACGAGTTCGGCCGCCCAGCATTAACAGGCTATTTCCGCACCTTTTCCGAGTCCGTTCCTACCTCTGAAGATGGAAAGAAGGAAATCAGAGGCTACCACAAACCGATCATGATTGCAGGTGGATACGGCAATGTTCGCCCTCAGTTCGCGCTCAAATCCCGCATAACACCCGGAGCAAAGATCGTTGTGCTGGGCGGACCAGGACTGCTCATCGGACTTGGTGGAGGTGCTGCCTCGAGTCAAGCATCTGGGGCGAGCTCCGCAGAACTTGATTTCGCATCTGTGCAACGGGACAACGCAGAGATGCAGAGACGGTGTCAGCAGGTCATCGACGCGTGTGTATCTCTCGGAGATGAGAATCCCGTTCAGAGCATCCACGATGTCGGCGCAGGGGGGTTATCGAATGCCCTCCCGGAGCTGGTGCATGATTCTGGCCTAGGAGCGCAATTTGAAATTAGGGATGTCCTCGTCGCAGATTCATCTATGTCTCCGATGGAGATCTGGTGCAACGAGAGTCAGGAAAGGTATGTCCTCGCGATCGCTCCTGAAAAGGAAGGCCATTTCGCGCGGATAGCCAAGAGGGAAAGATGTCCTTTCTCTGTCGTTGGGGTTGCCACTCAGGAGGAAGACCTCATCGTCACTGACCGCCTCCTCTCACAAGACGTGATTCATCTGAGAATGTCCACCCTGTTTGGAAAACCTCCTCGGGTGACTCGCAAAGATAAGACTCGCAAAACCAGCTTCAACCTCCTCGATACCTCGCTGTCCACATATCTTCCGAATGCTCATTCGGTATCCGAGCGCTTGTCTGCTGCAGTGCACCGTGTCCTTCGTCTTCCCTCCGTCGGCTCAAAGTCCTTCCTCATCACTATCGGCGATAGGTCTATCACTGGTCTTGTCACGCGTGATCAGATGGTTGGCCCTTGGCAAATTCCAGTTGCGGATGTAGCTGTAACGCGTTCGTCATATGGCTTCAAAGTCTTGTCCGGTGAAGCCATGGCAATGGGCGAGCGTACTCCTTTAGCTCTGCTCGATCCGGCTTCTTCAGCACGCATGGCCATTGCAGAAGCATTGACCAATCTCGCTGCAGCTTCTGTTACATCCCTTGCACGCGTGAAACTCAGCGCGAACTGGATGTGCGCTGCTGGGAAGGAAGGTGAAGGCGCAGGACTGTACTCTGCTGTCAAAGCCGTGGGTGAGGAATTGTGCCCCGAACTCGGGATAGGAATCCCAGTCGGAAAAGATTCCATGTCGATGAGCATGAAGTGGAATAACCGTGAAGTCACGGCGCCATTATCCCTGATCGTCACTGCCTTCTCTCCTGTGGCTGACGTCGGCGCGACGTGGACACCTCAAATACGTACGGACATTGATGAGAGGACCGTTCTAGTCTTCCTCGATCTTGCAGATGGCAAACAGCGCATGGGTGGGTCGGCGCTCGCTCAAGTTTTCAAGGAGATTGGGTCCGAGGTACCCGATGTGGAGAATGCAGCGACATTGAAAGCGTTTTTCATAGCGTGTCAAAACATCAAAAAGACCGACCCTGGATTAGTTCTAGCATACCACGACCGCTCAGATGGAGGGCTGTTCACAACTCTTGTAGAAATGTGCTTCGCAGGGAGGGTTGGGGCAGAAATATCGCTGGATGCGTTGCGCTCTGTGCAGGATCCGATCAGCGCTCTGTTCAATGAGGAGTTGGGAGCTGTGGTCCAGGTCCGCGATTCAGATTTGGCGAAATTGATGAGCCAATTCGTCGAAACTGGGTTCCCTTCAACATCCTTACACGTTATTGGCCGAGTCAACCAAGGCACTGATGACCAATCGTTCACGGTCAATCATGCTTCCACAGTTCTTTTTGCCAGCACGAGAGCCGAGCTTCAAGAAATGTGGTCCGAGACCTCGTTCAAAATGCAGATGCTTCGCGATAGTCCAATTTCAGCACAGCAAGAATACGCTCTCATCAAAGATGATTTCAATAAAGGTCTCTTCTACGATCTGAGCTTCGACTATCTTCCAACCCCCGCTTACAATATATCCCAACGTCCTAAAGTGGCCATTCTACGTGAGCAGGGCGTTAATGGTCATGTTGAGATGGCATGGGCCTTCTCGGCGGTTGGTTTCGATGCTATAGATGTGCACATGTCTGACATCCTAAACGGCGACATTTCCTTGAGCGATTTCCGTGGCATTGCAGCTTGCGGTGGCTTCTCATACGGGGACGTACTCGGCGCTGGCAAAGGATGGGCGCATTCAGTCCTTCTCAATGAAAGAGCTCGCAAGGAATTCGCCGCATTTTTCGCAAACGAGACGACCTTCACACTTGCTGTGTGCAACGGGTGTCAGTTCCTCAGCCATCTGAGGGAAATCATTCCCGGTGCAGAATCTTGGCCCGACTTCAAACCTAACGCGAGCGAGCGCTTCGAAGCTCGTGTTTGTATGGTAGAAGTGACACAGAGCGAAGCAATACGGTCATCCGTGTTTTTGCGCGATATGGTGGGGTCAAAATTGCCCATCGCTCTCGCTCACGGTGAAGGGCGAGTGTCGTTCGCTAGCGACGAAGATCACAAATCGCTGGAATCCAGTGGTCTTGTCGCACTCCGATATGTAGACTCGCAAGGCGCACCTACAGAGATTTACCCCCTGAATCCGAATGGCAGTCCCGGAGGGATTACTGGCGTCCAGACGCCTGATGGCAGAGTCCTTGCTCTGATGCCGCATCCTGAAAGAGTGGTGGCACTAGAAAGCTGTAGTTGGTACCCTCCCGGTTTTGCCGATCTGTGGGAGGGATCCAGTCCGTGGTTCAGGCTGTTCCAGAGTGTTCGTGCCTGGGTTGATTGAGGTGAGATGCTCTGAGCTCAGAAAGTATGTTCTGCCTCTTAGTGATACTGTTTTGCAGATGTCTGAACAACGTTAGAGCTTATATTGAGCTGCAAAAGCGGCTGACTCTAAATTATCTTTAAATTTGCATTGTGAAGCCATAAAATCGTGTATCCTCATAGATCCAATCAGATTTGTAGATCTAAGTGCTCGTTGGAGTTTGTTCTGTGTCTAGGTCTGGGAACAACAGAGTCGTGGACGCTGGTCTGGCATGAGCGGGTCCACTATGCGTGATCTAATCCGTCTCCTTTATATAAGCTATCCCGATCACGTACATCCCAAGGCGTTATAGTGTAGCGGTTATCACTCGAGATTCTGAAAACATGATCTTCTCGAAACCCAGGTTCGATCCCTGGTAACGCCTTTTTTTTGTCATAATTCCTTTTGTACTTTATGCTAGCTTACTTGTGTTGCGACAATTTGCTGAGCGAGTGAGACACCTCACAGCCTCCAGGTCCTTAGGAATTTAAATTTCACGCTCTCAAGGCAAACAAGTTGGAGGTGGCTACTAGTATGTAAGAGCCTGAGCCTGGTACGCCAGCTGGATGAAGGAATGTGAGTGAGTGCTAAGTGGAGAAAGGAAAGCGGCGGGCGAGCGCTGTTTGGGGAGCCCGAGCGGACAAGGTGCCGAGGTGCCGATGGCAATCGCAAGATAAGGACAACAACATTCCAGACGTCGATTACTGAGTCTGTAGGTGATATTCGACCTGGTGGTTCGCAGATGGGAGCCTCATTTCGTGCATACAAGCCAATTCCCAGTCGCCGGAAAATATCAAGTAATCTTACTCCTGCTTGCTAAATCAGCCATCGCTTTTTGCACTTCCAACTTCTCCACCACTGCCCGATGCAGGCTTGATTTGTTTTTGTTCTTTCCTTTAACTGGCTCATCGGGTCCGCCAAGATTGGCATTCGAACCCGGGATACTAGTGTCATCAGGGAGGGCCTTTGAAGTCATATGGGACGGGATAATTATCGGTGTAGGCCTCGGAGGGGATGGCCACTATGAAATATCAAAAAACACGTTGGAATAGCGCTCCAAGACATTTTGAGACTGGAGCACATACACTGCGATTAGGCTGATTAAAGTGTAAAGCAGCCCAAGGGGGATATTCTTTTTCTAAATGAACAATGTGATCCTCAAGGAATTTGAGGCGATCTATCAATGTCCTAGGAGGTCCAGGCACTGCAAGATTTAAATTGAGAGATCATTTCCAGGAAAGGAGACTAAGACTCCCTACCATAGTGCACTGCAAGATGCGCTTCTATGTGCTTCACTCGCTCATCTACAGCGGGCTGCTCCTCAGAAAGCGAATCCTCCGATATGGAAGGTCGAGCCTGTGGTTGACTATCCTCATCCATACCTTTCATTGTTCGACGGAGAGGACCATCCTCGTTTTTGGCGATGTCATATTTCATTTGGACATCTCGATCAAGGGGCTTCGCGTCCGTTCGTGCGCAAGAAGGTATTGGGTCTGTAGAATCATCATCGATCTGTAGCCGTTGGCGTTTCTGTGCGCGAGACTCGAGGAATTCTGTGCGATTCGATGCATCGTTTCGTGCACGATTCCGAGCCAAAAAGGCAGATATCGATTTCACAACCTGTAATTCCATTAATAAAGAAAAGAATCGAACATTTTAATAAACTCACTGACGTCTGAGAACGAGGTTCTCCACCCTTGATACGGACGTAATCGAGTTTTCGCTCCTCAAGCGGCCGCTCTTGAATCTCCTCACCGTTTTCCGACTTGCCCAAGTTCTGTGCGATTGAGAATTAGCTCAACTTCCGTTCTAAACCCAAGTCCACACTAACCAAGAGATCCTTCATTAGGTCCCCGATTGCCCCAGGCACCTTTCGTCTTTCCCATTCCGAATTCATCACAATCATATCATCCTCAAAGCCTCTCAGCGCCTGAGTAAGTCCAACATTCTTCAAGAAAGCCTTGATTACGTCGTCCCAATGGCGGTGAAACTCTTGAGGCGGCGGTGATGGACTCGGAGTTCTGGCTTTTGGCGGAGGGGCCTGTGGTAGTTTGGGTCTCTGTTTTGCCTGCGGCTGGTATTGCACGGCGTATTGCTGCGACTGATACTGAGCATAAGGAACCTGGGAGTAGGGGTGTTGTTGTTGATAGGGCGTATTGCCCGACGCGTAGGGATAACCTGTGACTTGCCAATTCTGCCATGTGCCCGGGGGATAATTCATGGCGTAATATCCTTGCGTCGTGTTCTGTCCTGCCTGTGCTTGAGTCTGGGTGTACTGGACTGATCCAGCGGGTTGAGATTGTGCATTGATTTGGACAGGAGCATAGTATGGTGGTGCTCTTTGCGTTGACGTTGGGTCGGAAGTATTGGCAGTGGTTGGCGGAGGAGGGACAAATGAAGATGAGTGAGAGGGACCAGCTTGAGAAGGCGGTGGTCCATTAGCCATTGCGAAACAAAATATTCAGCTCGGAGAGATTACAACGTCTATGGAAAAAAATTGCAGTAATGAATTTTGAGCTTGACCCGGGTCCCAGTAATGATTTTGTGTCATGAATGTAGTGACACAAGTTAAACGGGTGCATTTCAGTTCTTCAAGTCGCTTCAAAGACCACAAATGCAACTTATGGATGTTGTACGATGAACATCAGTCGTACTTAGGAATGAAAAAAGAAATGCAATGATTTTAATTACACCTCGGAAAGTATCTTCACTAAGATATCCTTAATGGTGTCTCTCTCCCAAAGCCTTTGCTCATCCTCCCCAGTACGAGAATCTTTCTCAACAGGACGCCTGACTGCCCCACGCACAGCACTACTAAGAACTTCGTCCATTGGTGAGTCGCGCACTCGAAGGCGATGCGACACAACACGCGGAAATATGCGTGCAATATCTGCTTCCGATACGTCCAGCTCAGGGGGCTCATCATCGCCCACACCGGATACCATGGACATACTCGCACCCGAACGATCGTCTTCCCCTATCGATGATGGGACCATGCCATTGGGTGTGCGATCTGACCCAAAACTGACACGATTGTGGCCTTGTTCGGTCGTGCTTCCCTCCTCGGTAGTGTCCAGATCCGATTTCGCGGTGTCCTTGATTAGCTCGGCACCGGTCAAGTCCACGCCCAGTACTCTTGAAGCCCGCACAAGGCTCTCCGCATCATGTCGCGTCCGTGCAGTAAGTAGTGAACCGTCAAGTGCGTGAAAATGGCGCGTCGCAGTGAACAGATCTGAGAGATACAGACCAATCGCTGGGCGAATGTTGGTATTTGCATTTAAAGTTTGCAACATCTTGATTAAAGAGGGCGATATTAGAGGTGGCGAGGGCAAAAAGGGCGCTGCAGGAATAGTTGGAGGTACTGATGTTGGGAGGGTCATGCTTGGGAAGTAGTGCGCTGGTGATGATCCAGGCGAGTTTGGAGAAGGTAGGGTTGTTGACGGAGATGAAGGAGGGCGTGGTAGATGCTGGCGCACTGCTTGTCTCATAGCAGGCTGGACGGCGATAGGAGTGCTCATCGCAAATCTGTCAAGCTGCAATACGAAAATGAAGCGTTCGGTCCTATAGCGGCAAGGAATCACTTACCAGTCCTTTGCACACTGCAGGTTTCTCTCGGTCATCAGAGCGACAGATGAATACTATCATGAAGTCTTCAGGGATAGGCAGGGTTCTTGGTTCTCGTTCGGGAGGACCATCATCTTCGAGAGTTAATTTCTGCTCTGTTAACGTCCTCAACACCGCTCGTTGTGCTGGGAGACTGGCAAATTCTAGCCCAGAAACTACAATAGCAGAAGGAAATTTGGGGTATTCGCTGTCTAATTGCAGCCCCTGATGGTAATCATGACCACCAAAAGATATTGTTGGAACAGAAGGCTCCGTACGTACGCCGAAAGCATGGGGACTGGGTCGCACTGTATGCTCCGCAGCAGGACTAAAATAATCAACCAGAACAGATGACAGATCAGAAACAGCAAAAACAGGCTGTGGGGGATGCCCAGTGGCAGAAGCATATTTGGCTTCAGGAGGATAGGAAGATGACCTGGGGAATGACATTTTCCTGCTGCGTACAGTGGTGATGGACCCCTGAGCAAGAGACTGTTTACCCGTTGATATGCGTGAGCTCGAGGTGGGCGTGCGCCTATGCTTGTCTCGCTGTTTGGATATCGCCGACGCAGGGCTCAATGAGCCACTGTTAGTGGGCGGCAAGATTGAAGATGGCAGAAATAGCAGCCTCAACAGCTCCAAAGGTGTATGACATTTCGCATCCGAGTGCAATTTGATTCTGTGAACAGTGTGTCCGAATACTGTAGCGAGGGTCTAACAAAATGTGACTGAGATACGACGAACAAACAACAATTTGAAACAGGGCACGTTCTGAATGTACTGACCAGTGTTGCAAGTTTCGACAACACTCCAATATCTTCTTCGCGAGTGCGCAAGATCAAGTTGCGGTTGCCAGCGATGATGCAAAGCAGCAAGGCCCGGAGGGTAATGGGATCTAAAGGGAAATTCGGAGCGACTGTACGAATTTGTGCTAGCAGGGCGGGATAAAATAGATGCGTTCCTGGGCGCGGAAGGCTGTCAGGCCCGATAGCAGATTCCATGTCTGAATGGAGTGTGGTTTATGCCAGTGGTGGCCTACTATAGGACCGACAAGCACGAAAATTACGATGTGATGGATGAACCGTAGGGTAAGGTGTTACCCCGGACTTGCTGTGCAATCTACACATAACAAAGGTTAACACTGGTCGTTGCTGATGGTGACTGATTGTGGCTCGGTACCTCCGAAGGAACGGCGATGGTGTCATGATTATCATTTTTTGCTCGCCAAGAGATGAAATGGGCGGCAGTATGCCAGCAGCTATTCTGAAATTTCAAGAAGCAGAAAGTACTTACACGTTACCAGAAAATGCTCGTTTGATATAAGGATTCCACTTGGTTGACACAAGTTTTAATGAAATTTGTGTGGATGAGGTCGAGGTGGTTGAAGATGGAACAACTTGAGCCGTCGGCATAGCCAAGAATGGATATCTTAGTCATCCGGTTAACAGAATGCAAGCCTTGGTCATCGAGATCAATAAAAATAGCGATAAGATAAGCGGAGAAATTCGAGGAAGGATCGGTTGATATGGAGACTTGGCGCCAGCCCACTTCAAAGTTCAATTGGTCCTCGTGGTACAGTAAGTGTTGCTTAGATTCGTGCTACACCGTTGTGTGGCCTGAAGATCTCAGGTCATTTAGTTCACATCACCACAAGTGAGTACAGTTCCATACATTTATCCGCTTAAAGACGCCTAATTTTTCTCTCGTCGGCTTTCTTTAAAAGTATCTTCCGTGGTGCCGGCACGACATATCCTCGAGGCTTCTGCAGCCGACTTCGAGCGTCTTTTTATTTTCTGCTGTCTTCGGCGTCAGCAAAAGCAGGTTCTCACATTTCTCACCTTGCTCTTCACCTGTCGTCTCATTCCCTCTTCACTGAATCTGTTCACTGGATGAATGGCAGGCAGTATCCCTCAGTTTGTAGTCGATAATGATTCTCCCGAGGTTTCGTATTACCCTTTCGATGATCAGTTTCCACCTCCCGGTACCCTGTCTGGGTGGAGCATGCAGTATACTGCCTCCGGAGCTGCGACTTCACCAGGCCAAGTGGGTGTAGGTACCAGCTACCACTCCACCTCTTCCAGTGGCTCCAGTCTTAAAGTTCAGTGGAATGGTGAGTACCATCCCGCGATGCCCTTATCGCTCAGTATCAACCACGGCCACTTCCAGGCACAGGCATCGAACTCTTTGGAAACGTTAACGGCGCAAACTATAACATCTCCTTGGACGGAATTCCCACCACCTCCTACACTTCGGATCCATCAAACCACGTTCTTGCATCATTTAACGACCTTTACAACACCAATCACACATTGTTGTTGACGACATCCATCACGAACCCATCATCCCCCGATTCCTATGTTCATTTCGACAATGCACTTGTGACATATGCCCCTCCACTGGGAGTAGAAAAGTGAGTCTGCGAGATATGTCAGTGATGATTCGCATCAGCTCTACATCACGCGGGTTTTAAGCGCTTGAAAATTGACGCCATCAACTTAGTTCTACGGCTAACTCGCTCACTATCGATGACGCCCATGATATTGCCTTCTTGGGCAAATGGAACTATATTGTTGATGGGGAAGGCAATGCTATGCATTTGTCGACGACTGCTGGTGACCGTGCGCACACAACCTTCTTAGGCAGGCTTTCGTATTTTATGGAATGATTGGTAAACTTACTCTATATTCTCGACATTCTAGGCTCAGCGGTCACTGTTTACGGCCTAGTTTCCTCGTTCTCGGGAAACTACTCAGTCACTATTGACAATCAAACTTTGTTCTTTACCGCAGTGTCGTCTTACAACAACTCAGATGCCCTGCTCTTTTACGCAACTGACCTTCCCCAGAATGTCCCTCACCAGCTCACGATAACAAACAACGAAAACAGTACATTCGCCCTTCGCGTCGGTGGAATAAACGTCACCGCTTTTGGGAATGTCACTGCGTATTTATAATTTTGCTATTTGCCACCATTCATTGCTCACGTCATTTTAGGATGCCTGTAACATCGTCGAGTACGTCCGTCCCCCCAGGGACCATCGCTGCTTTGGTCCTCGCGGGCATGCTTGTTCTTTTCATCATCTGTGCAGCAATGTACTATTTCCTTGTCCTTCGACCACGCACCCGTCGCCGTCTGCATAACATTGCAGTGCAACGATCTATTACCTCTTCACAGAACGAGAAAGGCATGGATTTGGAGGATGTCATCGACATTAGTCCACCGCCTGGCGATGAAGAGCTAGAGGAAATCACTAGTATGAGTACCAGCAAAGGCTATGGTTTCGGTCTAGGCCTACGCCGAGGATTCCCTTTCGCATATAGAAAAGAGAAAGCAGCGAGCAGCAGCGGGAGTAGCGGGAGATCAGGAGATGCCATGCCCATGCGATTACGACCTACGAGCCCACGAGATGACTTTGATGATAGACGTTTCTCGGTAAACACACTTACCGGCGACTCGACTGCCCCAGAATCGGAGAAACTGGCACCGGGGTGGTCGAATCCCGCCCAACGTACTTCGTTCTCTGCCAGTCTCAAACAAGGTCATTTCCGAATTGGAAGCCATGGTCTTTTGCTCCCTGAACTTCGCGTGGAGGAAGCAGGCGATGAGGATATTGATGATGATGACGCTGATGCAAAAACCCTGACCTCTCGCCAGGACGAGAACATCGCTGCCACATTGTCACTCAGCCCCCGGACATCTGAAAATCCCGGTGGTGGTGGTTTTGCCGCCGCATTTCGGCGCACAATGGCTGGTTTTGATGTCGATGATGATTATCGGCAATCCCGGCTTGCCTCACGAGATAACAATCTTCTCCAAGTACGCGAGACAAGCCCTTTCAGAGTCGATGTTGGCGCGATATTAGGATCCTCCAGAGGAAATCGAGACTCGAAGCGAACGAGTGGAAGTGGAAGTAGCTGGTCGCGACTGCGAGCGAAGCTGAGTAAGAGAACGATGAAAGAGGAGCCAAGTCAAGCCAGCCAAACACATCTACCGGGATACTTGAAGCCAGACACAAATACAGCGTCAACAACACTGCTCGAACCTGGCTCTAACCCTTCTGGAACACAGTCATTTCTCGACTTTGCCTCCTCTATTTCTCCATCTTCGTCCTTCCGAAGGCATTCCAAGGGCACGACACTGAACTCTGTGTCAGTTGATGTTGGCCATGTTCGGAATGTATCCCAACCCAGGAACATCCCTTCCGACGAAATTCAGAGAACTAGCGTTGGTGGTGGTATTATTCCACGCCCAGATGCTCCTTCCACTGTATCTGAGAGCTCTCGACTCGAGTTGTCTTCCGAAGGCTCTAATTCCAACTCTCATTCCAACTCCAACTCTCACTCCTCCCCTTCTGCTCCCACAACGCGCTCCTCGCCATTTCCTCATCCTATTACAATCCCTCCATCTTCCCATATGCCTCATCCATATGACATGGCCACAAATCCTGATGCTATGTCACTCTCCCCAACTCGCTCTCCAAACCGGCGTTCGTTCCAGCAGCTCCAGGCTAGTCACGGGCCTGCGCCGTCGGGCTACGGTAGTAACCCTACTTCACCTACTGACAGCATTCCCTTCTCTGTCTCCGACATACATTTCCGACACAGTTTCTCCGACTATGCAGGCATGGATTCTCGGCGAGCGAGCGCCGTATCAGGGCTTCCCCCTCATCCTCCACTTCCCCATATGTCCCAGCCAGGAACGCCTGGATTTGTACCACCACCGCCTTACATTGTTCAACGTGTGCTTGGGATGACGCCCCTTGCGCAATCGCCTGGGGCACGATTTGCCCAGCAAAACTCCTCAGCACAGGAACAGACGCCTTCAGATTCTCAGAGTAACAGCACCACACCTCTAGCTTCGCCGTCCTTAGCTTCTCCCTTTAGGGTGGGATCATTGTTGGGACCGCGGCCAAGACCATCTACTGCAAGCACAACCAATCCTAACGCCCCGCAATTACCCATACAGGGCGGGCGGGGTAGTAGAGGACCTCGTTAGCACTGTGCCAATTTATACCAGATCTATACGGACATATCTGAGACACTGATCCTTTCTTGAAGTAGACACTCCTTGGTTTCCAATGTCCAAGATCATGACTGATACAATGATACCCTCCTTGACTTTTGTCCGCATTGTGATTTAACATACCATTCATCCAGCTTTTTCATAGTCGCTCATTTTGGTTATCGTCGCTTTCGCATTTTGTTACAGTTGCTACAGTTGTACCACCACATCACATGTCGCATCCGTCTCCCAACATTTCTTGGAATTTTTTTTCTATAACAATGCATAAGATTGCGAGTTCCAGAGTCTAGGGATAATGTGTCCAAAACAAAAATATCAGTGGTGTTAACGACGCGTAACTCAATGATCCACATATGATCGTTATGCAGGCGGTTGCATGTCTCTTCTCAACCCAAAGCTGACGAAGCGCCTGATATCCGAGAATACCTCACGCTTCGGACCAGGCTCCCCCGCTTTCCCATCACCGGTCGTTGGCCCACTGTGTGGGGGAGAAGCCAGGGCAGCAAAAACGCCATCCCCACCCGGACTAATTCCTCCGGGTGTGGTAGCCAACGGAAGGGCTATGCGACTCGCGTTGGGACTGCCAAGGGTGGCGCCGAACTGGGCTGTCAAAGGAGGATCCATATCCAGTGAGGACAAGAAAGATGTGCTTTCGAGATCAGCCTTAGTGCTCGTGATCGTTAGGAACGAGTCTAAAAGGCTGTTCTGCTCAGTTTTTGGTGTTCCTTTGAGATCCAGAATCTAATCATTCTTCGATAAGCCTAATGTATAAATGCAATTGCGGCACGTCCAACCTTTTGAAAATTAGAAAAGGACGCATCACCGATCAATAATGTGTAATTCAGGATAAATCCTTCTGGCGGATCCTGAATGGATTTGGGTCAAATGAGTAAAGCGAAACACTGGATATGACAAACCACCGGAGTCACTATGACTTTCAGTAAAGCTTCGAGTCTCGTGGTGCTTTTCGTCAAGCCACGAGTGTAACTGCGGGCTATCGTCAGCAAATAGTTAGCCACAGCCCAGGCCAAACAACTAACCCCGATGACGAAAGAGAATCGCCGGGAAGCTTCATCAAACAAGATTTTATGACCTGCAAATCGATAAGCAGCTAGGATAAAATGATTTAACTTTGATTTGAAAGGATATCACAATCAAGCCCAAACCTGCTCAGCTCCAATCTCCTTTAGCGGCCGACTCTTTACAAGGGCGTTCGTGAACCTCGTAAGAACAAGACTACAAGCTTTATCCAAAAAATTGCGCAGATACTTCTTCTGTTCCACCATCGGCTTGACGGCGTCCGCCACTTGTTCGGCCATGTTGGCGAGGTCGGTCACGTACGACGACTGGCCACTGACTTGGCTCAGAGTGCTCCACTGGATCCGCGACATAGTTGTAAAGGCGGCATCACATGCGGCATCTAGTTCCCGCAAATGGATTGTTATCCCAGCAGAGATGACGCTGAGAACAGGTCAGGAAAGATCGAGATAACATTAAATATTCGAACCTCATGAAAAGATCACGTTCAGCTTGCAGTGTGATTTTATCTCTGAAGGCCTCGCTAATCTTTTCTTTGATTTTATCCTCCAGCTTTATGATAAAAACTTAGCACACGATTTCACCGCAACTAAAATGAAGTACCTCAAGGGCCGTAGTTTGGCAATAGTCTGCTGTGTTGATTAATAGACAAGCTTGGTCGAGTTCAACCATGTCAAAACGCGACTCCAAGGACTTTCGAGGCTGCACTGCTGGACTACATATAACAAGTATTAGATTGGCCAAACTACTCACCCGCTCACTTGTTTACTTACCGTTTCAGCCTGATGCTCAGCACATCCTCTGGCATTGTTATCATCAGCATCCCAGCGCGATCCAATAAAAAATAGATCGCACCAGCATAAATCCGAAGCCATTTCTTGTGCAGGGTGCAAAGGTCAAATAAGGCTTGTCCCGTCGAGAGTTTGGCACACTGATCCAGAGTCTGACCATAGAAATAAAACAATTCAGTAGACGAAGGTAAAACAACCGTTGGCGCGTCGTTCGAGTCTTCGTGATCCGCTGATGTCCGCGGCGTTGCATCGAGTGAAGGACGAGGCTTTGTTGCATTGGATCCACGATGGGGAGCAAGCATGTCTGAGAGTGCTCTATGAAGGATGAGATTCGCGATTTAAAGACTGTGCGTGAACTCAACTTGTCTTGTGCGTCCACAAAAATACCCAGATGGGGCTCAAATGCAGACGACATTGACTGAATAGGAGAAGCAGGGGGTAAGGTTGTAGCCTTTAAGATTCCTTCCAGCTGTAGATTGAATACAAATCAACGTCATGTTAAGTCGGAGATTGAGAACAGATTACAGAAGTAGCCCATTTTTTGGAAATCGACCCTTCGAATTCTATAGTTTCTTGCAGGGTCTCTAACAGTACTTTGACTGTCAAAGACGAGCCTGCTTTGGAAAGCAGAGCGGAAAGATCATCTCTGGAGATTTTTGTTTGTTAAGTCGAAGAAAGATATAAGTAAGCAACTGCTACCTCGTGATGCCAACAAATTTCGCGAACAGGTGCCAGCCAACTTTCCATTCAGCTGGGAATGCGCGTCCTTGCTCCACTTCGTGCGTATGTAGAAGTCTCCGGAACCATGCATACCTTCGAGATATGTTGTCTAAATGACCCGCTTCGTCAGTCGCGCGGAATATCCGACGATACTCTTTCAACTCGAGTGCGACGTAGCGATCTATAACATGTGTCCGAACATCTGGTCCTAGTACGTCAACGACAGCGCAAGCATCTGCAATTGAAGAAGGCTTGATGGGTTTGGCGGGGTCTTGAAGGAAGCTTGATAGAATGAAATGAGTATGATCTACCAAACACGTTACCATCACATACAATGCATCAAATTCTCCGTCTAGTCGTGTACGAATCTCGCCTTGTAATTGCTGAATTCGTTTTGAGACTTGAAGAATACGATGTACAGTCATATATGGTTTGAACGATGCAGATATTTGCTTGACGACCTATACTTTCTGGCATTGAATTCAAAGGCCTAACCAAAACGCACAAGAACACGCACAGCGAGAGTTTGAGCGATGTCTTTATAATTATTCTCTTTAACTTGGTCTTCAAGTTGAGTCATAGCGTTCACTGCGGTTTTCCTGAGGGCAAGGCCAAGAAGAAGTTGACTGACACACATACCAAGCATCTGCAAGCGTTTTAATGTGGTCATACTCAAGATCAGGTTCTTCTTTGCTAGGTCAAGGACTTGTATATCCTTTGTGATATTCCTAACAACAGCTTCCGACTCTGTTGCTTTTTCGCGAATACGAGACATTTGGCCTAAGAGATCCTTCCCAACTAATGAGTGTGACTGCGACCAATATACAATGGAGAAGATCGCTCACCGAAATCATTTCTTGAATAAGTTGCATTCGTGTAGGATCTTGATCGCGTCTTAGTTCGGCTTTGAGTGAGTCTATCTCCTGTTGCAAGTCATGCTGGTTTCGAGCTAGGCTTGCTTGAACGGTTTCGAGTTGACTCAACGAGGCCTCTTTTGAGAGGGGATGATTCAGTATATGCTAAAATAACCCATTGTTTACGCACCATCAGGAAACAAGCGGTTCAGAACATCCTCGGGATTGAAGTTGTTCGAAAGCACATCGAGTGGGTCTTCGCTTTGCTGTTCAGTTTTGAGTTCTAGTACGCGTTGTATAGCTACAATAACCTCGTGAGGAAGTTCTTCATCGTACCGCCTTTGCATTTATATAGTAGGAATTATCGGCAGACTTGGATGTTGAATGAGTATAAGTCTACCGTTCACGATGTGACGAGTTCAATTTGTTCACTGGCAAGTTTAGCGCCGGCGATCGAAACATTGGTCGTTTCCAAATGGGGGTTATCATCCCTTTACAGCTTTCCTTCCCTCCTCTACTTGGGTTGGAGGGCCCTTTGAGAGCTCATCATAATCCATATTATTACCTCTTTGTGAATGAGGATTGCGGTCAGCTATAATCGAAACCCCGCTGGATGTTCTTAAGTGCATTATTCATGGCATCTCCAACGGATGATACTCACCACCAAGTGGTTGCAACTTATCATGGACATCCCTCCTTCATTTGCTCACAATGTTCGGCCGTGATTGTGAGTGCTCGAACGATATGATATCCTCCGATCTCTTCTAATGAACACACCAGGCCTTGCAGGATGAACTCATCTCCAAATCATTCTCTGGCCGAGATGGTAGAGGCTTGTAAGTGTGGACATTTATTTAATCTCAATGAACGTCTTCAAAGCAATTGTCATTTAGCTTAATGCATTCCGCTGTGAATGTAAAGCTAGGTAAACGGGAAGATAGGCCTTTGCTGTAACTCACACTCCGTTATCTCACGTTTGTCTTCCTGATATCGTTTTGTCATCCCCGCAGCACAGGGGTTCATACTGTTGCCGACGTTTTCTGCGTTGGCTGCAATGACCGTCTAGGATGGTATTATCATAAAGCTGCAGACTATTCACAGAAATATAAAGAAGGTATGTGCTCAATCATTATTCAGTTTAATTCTTCTTCAAAGTCAAGGTCTTCTCAGGAAAGTATCTTCTTGAACGAGAGAAGCTGGTGAAGGAAAATGCATGGAAACTAGACGATTGATTCCCTAGCCGTGTAGCAGATCTGATTTATTCCTCATATGCCGCTCGTGCTCCTTTCCTCAATATCTGTGTCAAATTCTTTGTGCGTACCACCTTACTCGCGTCCTATTAATGCTATGCCTTTTTGTTGCGATAAAGACTTCGAGCAGATCTCGGAGGGACCTCCTGAAAAACGGGTGGAGAAGTTCGGAGGATGTTGATATTGGATTGTATACAGCATGAAATCGGATTCGTGCGTGCCATTTTATAAGCCCGCTGTGCCAGTTAGAGGGACGCTTGATCTATACACGAAGCTCCAATCCCAAGCTCGCTCTGAAGAGACAGCCGCGATATATCTCTAAATCGTAATCGATCTGTGCGCATTGATCGCACTCCTTCAAGTTGGCGTCGGTGGATTTTTCTGTCATTCATCATGCTGCTTTCGATCATACCCATTCAGATGCCACTGCCAAGTTCCTTGCTTGCCTTTTACTAACTCAACCTCGGCTATCCGACAGTTTCTAGGGACTATATTGCTGGTGATCATCTCAATTCTATAAAGATGAAGAACGAACTGACGCGTGAATGTGCCCTACTCGCGCGCCGACATTTAGGAAATCGCATGCTTAAAGCCATAGAGTATATATTGTGTTCATGGCGTACAAGATCGGCAAGCATGTTCCGAATGAACATGTTGTGATATCTCTGAAGTCGGATCTGCGGCTTGCTGGTTTATGTTATGCCGTTCTGTTCGTCTCAACGGTGGAACCAGGGACTCGATGAGCCTCGAGGCCTTGCACGTTCCGCCTATAGCTCTGTTTGTCGAAGTTATAGGTTGCTATCTACAGCTCATGATCATATCATTCAGCAAATTCAATGTAGTCCATCCGCCGAATTTAAGCACAGTGCTACTTACCGGTTAGTGGTAGCCTGAGTGATATCCTTTCAGGGGCTATTTTTCCGTTTCCGATACACGCCGTGACAGAGTGGGCTTACCACAAACCAGCATTATACAGAAGGAACGACTTGTCTGCCTTCTATTTGGTCTGCCTACGGGGAGACTACAAATCAGCACACTTTGCTCGTGCTCTCAATCAGAACACTTTGAAACCACAGTGGTATCGACCAATCCGCCTCGAAATGACGAGAATCACAAACTTTGGACGAAAACGAACCTACGTTGAGGCCGGTTTTTCAGCAGAGGCGGCTGCCGACTCAGAACTTGCTCGAGATGTAGAACCATCCCAAGAAACTACTTCCACTCATAGGGCAGCTGATCCCACTGATAGCACTAGCGATCCTTCGAAGAAAAAACGGAAACGAACCAAAAAGCCAAAGGCTGACGGGAGCAAAGGGAAAGAGTCAACGGAAATAGCTGAAGCAAACGCTGAACAGGAAGGCGAAAGTTCCCATTCTGTACAAGAGAAAAAAACAAAGAAAAAGCCGCTAAAGGCGCATAAAAAGAACTGTCAGTCCATATTTTCACGATCAAGTTGGTCTATGCACTAAGATCCAGCAATTTTCCTCATTTTATAGATGCTTCCGACAGAATAAAACGCTCAGAGGATAGGAGGCTGAGACGAATATCGGAACGAGACGCGAATACGATCTGTTTCGCGTGTAGAGAGAAAGGACACTCTGCTAGAGATTGTCCCAAGGCAGGAGATGGTAAAGGTAAGAAAGGCGGTGATAAAGTCGTTGGTATATGTTATCGGTATAGTGCTCCAAATCTATATCTCCTCATCATGGTCTCACACATCTTATTTTACTGTCAGATGTGGATCGACACGACATGGTCTATCGCGGTGTAAACAACCAGAGGACCCATTGAATCCACTCCCCTTTGCCTCTTGTTTCGTGTGCTCGGGAAAAGGGCACTTAGCCTCTTCATGTCCTCAAAATAAAGAGCGGGGTATATATCCTGACGGCGGATCTTGTAAACTTTGTGGGGACATTACCCATCTCGCAAAGAACTGCGGACTCCGGAAAGAAAGTCAGCAGTTGTCTTCCCCTTGTTTCGAGTGCCAACGAGTGCTCATGCCATTTCCCCAGATAACGCAGGTACAATCACGACATTGTTGGGCACCGGAAAAGATACAGGTGCCGATGAGGATGATTTCCACACGTTCAAGCGTCGAAACGCAGAGGTGGACAAAGATGAGAAGCGGGATGAGAAAACCAAGCGTATTGTGGACATCAAAGCTGGTGTGCATACGGGTATAGTGAAAGCCTTTGGAAAGCCGTCGATAGTTGCATCCAAGAAAGTCGTTCATTTTTAAGACCGGGCTTATACCGTTGTATTATTATCTTCGCTGCTGGCAAGATGGGATCACACAAGCCTAATGGGATAACTACCCCGCAATGTAGCATGTTAAAAGTATGTATTGCTCGCGCTCCACTTACGGCACTATACCCCATTCCAGTCCTTCCTTCAAGTTAAACCACCATGAGCATGCTATCGCCAAAGATGATATATGGCACCGCATGGTCTGTAATTTGTTTTTGACACAGTACTTTAATCAAGCGCCAGCTTAACCATTCAGCAGGAAGGGCGCTCGGACGACCAGCTTGGTTGTGAGCGCATTTCTTCAAGGGTTTCGTGCAGTGGATACAGGTGGGCTGGTTATCCAGTCCAATATATCGGTGCATCGACGTTCTAATTGGTATGCATTCTAGCATGTCAACCGAAACATTACAGGCGAGTGTTCAGTCCATCCGAGTTGAGATCCTCTGAGCTTATCTAGCGGAATATAGAGAATCTCTCGTCGGTGATGCTCTGGAGATATTGCGGGATAAGCATAACATAAGGCGCGAACAGATATTTGTTCAAACAAAGTGAGAGCATTGGTGTTTCACACTTTCTGAGCTCGGGCTTATATGACCTCACAGATACACACCAATAAGTGGACAAGATCTCTCCCAGCCAGTTCCTTACAATCCCGTGGACCCTGTTCCCAAACAGATCCTATCTTCATTTCAAGCCTCTCTCGCCAACCTCCGTGTATCATACCTTGACAGCTACCTCCTTCACTCCCCGTTGCGAACACCCAAACAGACGCTGGAGGCATGGCGCACCCTTATCGCACTCCAGGATGAGGGAAAGGTTCACCAGATCGGACTGAGCAATGTTTACGATGTGGATTTGTTGAAGACACTCAGCGCGGAGAGACCTGTCCAAGTTGTCCAGAATCGCTGGTACGAAGGAAATCTTTGGGATCGAGATGTCTGCAAGTATTGCAGGGAGAACAGTATCCAATATCAGTAGGTGATTTTATCGCATCATGGAGCTCTGTGAATACTGAAGTGTCTCATATAGGTCATTTTGGACTCTATCAGGTTCACCACAGCTATTGACTCACCCTAGTGTATTGTCACTGTCTCATGCGTTGGACTGTACGCCACCGCAGGTACTTTTCAAGTTGGCTCAGCTGCACAATATCACGCCCTTGACTGGGACAACGGACGAACTGCATATGCAGCAAGATCTCATAGCCGAACGTATTGTATTCAAAGGCGAAGTGCAGAGCGAGGTAAAGAACGTTACGCAGTATATATGGGGGTAAAGATAACACGGAACAACATCACTGTATTATAACATCATCTACGTATCGAATTCGTTCTTGGTAAAGCATCATGTAGGCTTTGAACGAGGTTTCTCGACATCTTTGAGGATATCAGGGGAGACGGAGAAGCGCGGATCCCATTCACCGCCGGCCTTCATATGATCAATCAGGTTCTGGAAAGGAGGCACACTTCCAGCGGCTCCGGCCCATCCATCTGAACCATATCTGCGCTTCAGCACATGAAGGGACTGGTTTCTGCGCAACATCCCATCTTTCTGCCCTATGTAAGGTGCCGCACGACCATCTTCGATGTACTGTTGGTGTAGTTTTTCTATCTTCAGGGCGAGCCTTATATCACGGTGTGTGAGGCCTGGCACCTGGCGCAGCTTCTGTTTCTCGCCTGGTACTCCGTGATCGATATGAGCCGAATGAGTGTGTAGGAATAAGGACACCAATTTAAAATTGATCAGTGTGCGACCGTGATGCTGAGAATTCAGGGGCAAATCAGCGAGCGAAGCTGGGAGAAGTTACATTGTGTAGAACTGACCCGCTCTGCTTTCGATATAACCGCGATGTCGTTAACGAATTCCATTGCGGCAGCGAAGGACTTGAACTCCACGTGTTTGTTAAGAGATAGGACTTCTTCGATGCCGCGACCTGTCTGGACATGGCCAATCGTCCAATGGTGAGATAGCAAGGGGACAAAATAGGTTGTTATATCACTCCGATATATGTGTGGTGTAACTTTGTGTGGACGGGAAGGGGGTTCTGGTAACGGTAGCACCTCCAAGAGAGATGTCTGATCAGGCGTTTCTGTATCCTTCGCAGATTGATCCTTATTTATGTTTGGATTTGATTCATGGCCAAGCTTCTGCGAACTCCCTGTTATGTGATAGTTGTAAGGCGTCAGTTCACTGCTCCTGCAAAGATCAAGAGCACTTGCCTGTGCCATCATTTGAATATGGAGCGCTCCCTTTGGATGCTAGTCCAAAAACGCCGTTATTCTTTCAATATAGTAACTCCACGGATTCAGAGGATGTATACCTGTCAGTAGATTAGGATGGGTTGATGTTTGTCGTTGGGGGGTAAGCGCAGATATATCCTGTCCGTCGGTGTTCAAGAAGTTATCACCATTGCCTCGATGGACGTTATCTTCCCCTGTGTAGAGAACACTGTCAGTTATATCCTCCCGAAGCTCTCCGAAAATAAGCACACCAGGAATTGTTCGTATGTCTTCCCAATCTGTGCTATAGCTCCGTCTGGCAACGGATTGGGGGCAGGAATTCCATTTTTGCGGATAGTGCGCAGCGCAGGGCGGTAATGATTGTCGACAAGTTATTTGAGAGAATAGCTTTGTGTGTTGTCGAAAAGGTATCCGTTTGAGGTGGTACATTTCTGAACTTTCAAATGTTTGTTCCCGGGCAATGTCTATCGGCAGAGTCCTTTTTGAGCCGAGCGCCGTGGCCGACCGAGACATTCTCGGCGACTCATTCGCCTCTTCATTGAATACCACCACCTTCGAAATTTAGGATTTTACGCTACTTAACCAGGACTATTGCACTATCACCAATGTATAGTATGTTCTCCCATTCACTCGTGATAGTCTATCCACAGACTATATCAGCCATCTGAATCAAGATGCAGGCTCCAACGGACTCCAAGGAAGCAGGTGTCCTCGGGGCCGCCAGTATAAGATCTGCCTCTGCATATTGCATATATCGCCATTCCTCCCTATCCTGTGAAACAAGTTGGACATGATTACCACTCGTGCTCTACTGTTCGCTCGATCTATCTTTGTGATAGCATCTGTTGTGTTGAGCAATATCGTCGAATCCGGCGCGTCAGGCAGTACACCGAAGGCCGGGCTTGCATGGCCAAACTCGAATTATGTCAACGTGAACCAGTTTCTGACCACCCACAAAGTATCTTGGTGAGTTTCATCCTGGCAGGGGTTGTGCTTTCACGAGCGTCGATAGGTATTATACGTGGTCACCTTACTCCATCAATGCCGATGTAGAGTTTGTGCCTATGTTATGGGGCCAATCTCAAGTAAACGAGTTTGCCGCGTCCATCGATCAAACTATCTCCCGTGAACATGTTACCGCAGTTCTTGGGATGAATGAGTATATAGAATTTTCCTCTTTAAGTGCTTGTAAGTAACCAAAGCTGCAACAGACCACAGCAATCTGACCAGTCAAATCTTACACCGGAGCAAGGCGCACAGATGTGGAAGACTTATCTGGAACCTTTACGCGCAAAGGGAATTCGGCTGGGCAGTCCCGCTCCATCGAGCGCGCCATCCGGAAAGGTTTGGATTCAAGATTTCCTCCAGGCGTGTAACGGGGGATGCACCGTCGATTTCATTGCTTTACGTATGTTCTGTGGCTTTCAACGAATAGTTTCATGCTGCTGATTATCACGTATTTAGATTGGTACGACGTGGATGCTACCGCGTTCGAGCTTTATGTGCAGGATTTCTACGAGACATTTAAACGACCTATCTGGGTAACGGAATGGGCCTGCCAAAACTTCAATGACGCTGCTAAACAGTGCTCCTATGATGATATTGTGCGTTTCATGAACCAAACGCAGACATTCATGGATAAAGCCGAGTATGTTGAGAGATATGCTTGGTTTGGAGCCATGGAGAACCTGCAAGGCGTGAATGTGGTGCGTGCAGTTCTTATGCAATGTATTACGAAGTCGGCTGATTGATTGTTTGGGGAGAAGGATGATGCTCTCATGGATAAAGCGGGTAAAATCAATAGCCTTGGGAGACAATACATCGCTGCGCAAGGGATTGGAGGCGCACTGACTGCACGTCACCTTTCCAAACGCACCTTTCGAACAACAGCCCTCAGTTTCCTATCTGCTATCTTATCAGAGTTGTTATGAGATATTGTCACACTTGTACATACATTTCTCTTGGGAGTCTTGGCTACGGATTCAACATATACCTCAAACACGTTATTCATGATACGACCAAGATACACTACTTTGGACGATCCGTGTATCAAACCGTCATGAAATATGTACACGACAAGTATATAGCCAGGGGAGAATAAGAGCAGTAGAAATCGTAAAATAATTTCATCACGAGCAAGATACAATCCTATGCGTACGACTTTCATTTCACCGCAAAATACATTGCATGGCAAAACCAAAGTAAAGGAACAACAGGACGGATAACATACTAAACATCGCATAATTCAGGCCTCCGACATCGTAACGTCCGCCGAGACTGATACATCGCCATCTTGTTGTTCCGAGGGTACATCTGCCGTTGCGCCGTTTTCCTTGGGGGATTCCATGTGTTGAGATTTGACCTCAGATTGAGGCTCTGCTTCCGCGCTCTGAGCCTTGTCGGCCGCAAGACCGTTCATCTCAACGCCGTTCTCGTTCTTGTTCGAACCAATAATAGTATGCCATTTATCAACCAAGGACTTTGCTCGCGTCCGGAACTGGAATTCATCGTCGCGCGGGACTTTGTCCGGTGATAAAGCCGCGATATGTCGCATGACTTTGCCAATTTTAGAAAACTGAAGGAAAACGTGTCGGTCAGCGATGCCCCAGAAAGCGCCCTCAACGTGGTCGTACCAGGAGATATGCTATAATGTTAGCGTGATCGTATTGCTCGACCGTAGTAAACAGAGCGTCCAGATGGGGCATTTCCTGGATCCTAGAAGGTCAGAAAGCTGTGTGGATGCAAAGGTGAGTACTCACGTCTTCTGCAGGAAGACCCTTGCTGCCCAGAAGTGCTTTCTGTAATCGATGGCGCCATTCTCTAACTTTCTGAGCTTCAGGATCCTTCTCCAGAGCAGCTAAGCACAAGCGTGATATCAGCGATTTGGCGATAAGACATGATAGGAATCAATTTACGGTCAACGTCGTCTTCCTTTTCTCGTTTGGGCTTTTTGGAAGGCGGAGGGGCTGATTTGGTGCTGGGGCCCACATCCTCCTCGTCTTCTGCCTCCGCCTCTTGTTCTCCATCATCACCCTCGTCCTCGGATTCGACCTGAGCTTTGGACTTGATGCCATTCTTTTTCGCCTTCGGGGCAGCAGCCTTCTTCTCGCCTTTAGGCTTGGCTTTCGCTTTCGCCTTGGGCGCAGGTGCTTCGGAATCCCGTTTTCGCTTTTTCGACTTTGCAGGTTTCTTTTGGTCCTCTTCCTCTCCTTCGCTATCGAGTTGGTCTACTTCCGCGTTACCTTCCTGTTCATCCGCAACCATAGCAGCGTTTGCGCGCTCCTTCTCCCATGGTTCTGGGTTCATAGCGATCTTGTATCCACTGAGAAGGTCACCAGATCGCTTATGGGGCTCGTTGATGTATGCCTGTATCTCATGTGGCTGGAGTTTCGATATATCTTTCGATACTAGCCAAGCACTGCGGCCCATAAGACGAACAACCCTCTCAGATGCATAACAAAGGGGACGTACTAATCGCCAGCAGGGAAGAACCTTACACAGTAGAAACTGGTCTTTTTGCCAGATGGACGCTCCTTTACGACGCCCGATGGCGCCGACCCTGGGTCCACGACCTGTGTTTTCGTGTTACGGAGGCACTTTTTTGATGTTGGAAAAACGCGACGTACCATGCCTGGCCAGGGCGGATAGCCGCGTACTTTGGCGAGCACAATGTCGCGTTCATCATATGTCGCCTCTACCTGTTGGGTTTTGGCGCCCTTTTTGCTCATTGTTGGGATCTGTGGAAAGAATTAAGGCAAATGCGCCCTTAGCAGATAAAACGACGGTTGAGGAGCGAAGGTTCAGCTCGGCTATTTCCAGCAGGATTTGGTTTGCCACGCGGGCCCGTGCGCCACCGCAGGTAACCAAACTCGGAAGAAATGACAAAATAAATCAAAAGATAGGCATCAACAGATGGCATTGCAAAATTCGCACTGAGTACATGGCGAGTAGAGAGCGTATAATTCGTCTTCTAAGATATCCTTGTATCGCCCGTTGGTCTGTGCAGAGACAGCAGAGACCAGAAGCTGTTGTGTGGAGATGTCGGAAACCGTTGCTGAGTTCGGGAATTGGTTTACCCGAGATCGTCCACAGACTCTGGCGGAGAAGATATCCTCCCCATGAGCTGCGCTAACAAACCGTCAGGCGTTAAGTTTCATATACCGTCGAAGAGAATGTAACGCACCCGTGGATCTCCAGGTAGCCTCTGCATCTCCGCTCAGGTAAATTCGCAAAGCATATCCGTGAAATTGGGGATGTGAGTTGCAGGGTCCAGACCCACATCGCAGTCTTTTCGCGCTCCTAGAAAGGACTTTCAACTGAGTAGAACGAAGGGTCTTGATGTGCGATCCCTGGCTATGTGAGCTTATTCTGCGGTAGGGTGGATGGATCGCAATTGTGAGGTTTCAGAAGTGTAACCATATGTTGCAACGGAAAGGCGTAGTGAATTATATTCGGAAGTTCATCGTTGTTTCGCATTTCGTGCTGAATAATACTGTTTCAGAGAAAGTTCGCAAGGCGAATTGGGCATGTTCAGTAGGAAGGCTGATGATGATAGTCAGAAAACAAGCACACAACTAAAATAATAATTCCAAAACTCTTTTTCACGCGTACAGCTCCAAAACATTGCATCCAAGCATAAAGGCGTTGGCCCAGATACCTACCCCACGGCCATAGATGTACGGTGTCTAATTACTCCAACCCACGAATTCCAAATCGATATGTATCAGTTCAAGCTGTCTGTACTATAAGTTATTGAATCTACGCTGTGGGTTGCGTTAGACAAGTGTAGACATCATATCGGATACCTGTAGAATTTATGGACAAGGGTAGGGTGCACAGTGATATGTATGTTCTGAGTTCTCCCGCTATGACATAAATGGTGCTCATGCCTACTGGATATGCCTGCCATCACCACGAACTACCGTGAGTACCCCTGACAGACCTTTTACTTCAGTAACTAGCTTGAACGTTGAGCTTCTGATCAGTGCCATACGCGTCAATCAACCAGATCACCCACGAGTCGCGTTATCTTACAGCCGCAACGTATTCCATGTAGAAGCGTTACGCAACCGATAGACCATCTATATATCCTGCGGCGGACGTAGGAACTGAACTGACGATAAGAAGTACTACTTATAAGTCCAGAAATCATACATAGAGGACCTGTCATGGATTCGTTTGGCGCAAGGTTCCAGGAGCGTCACGGCCGGTGTGCATTTATACACAATGAGCGTGATCAGTATACCTGTTGCCTGCGTTATCTTCCCAGCAAGATATTAGTGCTGCTCTGCCAGTATCCAAGAAAAGACTCGAAGCACAACAGATGGTAAGCATCGCAAAGGTGAGAGAAGAAGTCGCAATTTTAGAGGCTATGGAGCTTATTGCATGTGGCAAGAAGTTGATTCCTGGAATAGAGCTCTTGCTCTATTCTTGAGACCCGCTGAGAGAACTCTGGACTCTAGTGACGACTGCGGGTTTTGGACGGGGTAAGGCCCAAAAATGCGGGCAGGCGCACGGGGTTGACAATTGAGAACAGCTTTATACCACGTTGAGGGTCCATCGATGAGTCGTTTATTACACAGATGCGCTCGTCAGGAACACGGTGTGGTGTCAGGTACAGGGAAAATGAAAGGAGTACACACTCACACCTACACCGCAAACGCGATCCAAGGTTGTGATCAGACTCCAAACCAGTCGGTGGGTGTGTAGAGAGCCACAGTGCAAATACAACCACATATATTTTATCCGACGTACTACCGAATATTTGTGGGGCTCTAACACACCCAACCGACTGGCGAAACTTGCGGTGGCGCGAAGTTTGCCTCTGTTTGACCCATCGCAAAAGTTATGTGTCAGGTACCAAAGATGGAGCCTG
>MU267635.1:0-48847 GCA_021014935.1 Hygrophoropsis aurantiaca
TTATCCGTTAGGGAACAACTGATGTCACATAAGTCTATTGGAAATCGACTTGCGCGCTGGGTGAGTAACGACAAAAGTACCCCCACTAACTTGACGGTCCCCATTCCCATTAGATCAGAGATTTGAACCAGGCTTATTCGATGTACTGTAGCAGTTTCATCCTTGGATTCGACGCGTGGGCACCGATCAAGTCGAATGCTAAACTTCCTAGCATCCTTGAATCGCTCTCTGCTTCCGATCCACTATCCCCAGATACTGCCAAGATGTTGGATATAGGTGACATATCCACTTGGACCTTAGACACATTGATCCTACTACCGAAGAGCCGTTTGCGATATATCAAATCCATATATACACCATTTCTCAAGAAAGGCCAAGGTGGAATCGTCAATCATCCTGGAGTATCAGACGGTCTCCTAAAATTGGATGCCTTGATCACCATTCTCGATGAAAGGGGTCGATATCGAGTAGGAGAGCCTTTACTGGCATCTTCTCCTATAGCTGGCACAGAACAAATCTTAAGCAATCGTAGCGAGGGCAGCTTAAGCAACTCATTGCTAGACGTAAGCCCCGTCAATACTATAATCTCTCCAACGCTCATTCTCAACATAGATGGAATTAGCTCCAAGGCCAGTTGTTGAACCTCCCGCAGAGATCCCAACGAAATCACGGCGAACCGTTCATCGTGGGCCTAGTTATGATTCTCTTCTGGATGTGTGTAACTAGACATATCTCATTGTGAAACATAAATTCGAACCTGGATTTTCACAGATGCCCGCCATTGGGCCTCTGAAATCCAACGACCGTACAGACATCGGAGAAGTTGAACGGGTTTCTGCTCCAGTTGTATCCCCCGTCCAATCTTCGATGCCAGACGTAAGCAGCATTTGCTTAGTCGTTCTCCTTCAGACTCGGAGTTTGACGCTCGCCACTCAGAAATCACCTCGCACACTACCACCCAAAAGTGAGGTACCGAAGGAATATGCTGACGGCGCCGCGAACTCTCCCCCTTCAAAACCTACCAAAGGCCAATTCTCAGTTCGACTATGGTCCAACTTGCGTCGTAAAATGCCTCGGATGCGCATTAATAGAGTTGACACTGTGTCTACCGCTAAAACTAAACAAGTATTTCTTACCCTTGACTGTATTGACTTGTGTTTGTACTCAATATTGGACAGAGAGTGGCTGGTCGTCAGCAAACACAAGACACAACCGCGTCGAACGAGACTACGGACGATGAAAGTGACGGGGGACATGCTCCGCGGGCCAATCGCGTTAGGGGCGGCGGCAACGACTATGGCAATCATGACGATGAGAGTGAAATCGCACTCGTTGACATATGTTGTTTCTGTTTGTGTTTTAAATCCCGTCGGTAGCAGCACTATTATCGGTTGTACCGCAACGTTTTTCAGGGATGGGTATCCCCACAATCGAGTCTTGCTGTATCTATTGAGCCGACGGTAAGTTTGTGGCAGGTACATATCACCTTTTTACGTGAGCACAGCAAGTGTACTCCCTGAACACATTGATCTTCAATCACCTGTTCTGCGAGCTTTCTCACTCATTCAAATCTGTATAATTCGATCGAGGCACAGCACGGCAACACGCTACGGTTTCTTCTCTTTAGGATTTTTTGAACAAGCTAGTGGTCTCTACAGCCCAAACAAACAATTATTGATTATCGCCCACAAACCCAAACATCAAGATCCTTTATAATGAAGCCGGATGTCCGTAAGAGATCAATACATATGTCCGTTTTGAAGCCTCCGAATCATGGAGCGTCAACAACACCGCCAGCACGCCAACCAGACGGAACACGCTCGCAATGTTGCCTTCGCTGCTCCGGTCATTCTTCCCCTGAAAGTCAATTCGTCACGGTACGGCCCCTCGCCTACTACAAGCCCAGTTGACCTCACCGGTAGCCTCCAACGGGAAGATAAATATCCTGCCGCTCACGGGGGATTCGGGGATATATGGAAATGTTTTCTAAAGACCGAATCGAAGCTTATCCCGGTTTGCAAAACTCTAGACTCTCGTATTTGAACATTCGCATTGACAATGTACACAGGTTGCTGTGAAGGCCCTCCGGCCTCACGTTTCGAGCGAGGAAGACAGACGGAAGAAATCCAAGGTTGGTTCCCTTCAGGTTATCATTCATTACCTATCAATCATGCGCCATGATTTCAGAGGCTACAGCGTGAACTCAGTGTGTGGCAGCGCCTTCGCCATGAAAACGTACTCCCTCTTCTTGGGGTTACTTCCGGTTTCGGACCTTTCACTTCTATGATTTGTCCGTGGTTGGACAATGGAACACTGACTACATATTTGGAACGCTACCAAAAGAAACTCGCGAACATGGACAGGTTCCTTCTCGTAAGTAAACACAGTTCTTATATTGAAGCCTTTAAGTGACACCTCATTGTTAATGGATACATATAGCTTACCGAAATCGCATCTGGCCTCCGCTACTGTTCGTGTCTACGTTCTGAATCATACAGGTTACTGACTCTGGTCTAGTACATTCTAATTCCGTAATACATGGAGATCTCACTGGCGTAGGTTCATGGTACTCAGTTGTAGTTTTTGATGCTCATGCACAGCCTGGCAGTCAAATGTACTCATCGACCACAATGGGAGTGCCCGTTTGGCCGACTTCGGCTTGTCAATCGCGATTTTGGAATTCCAGGGCACTTCGAATCTTACATCATGTATCAGAGGAGCAGTTCGGTGGGCAGCGCCCGAACTTTACGATATCAGGGGCAATGGTGAGATCCCTCGACCAACTACTCGAATCGATATATATTCCTTCGGTAGTATAATGTTGCAGGTTTTTACATTATCCTTAGTTTATTTTCCACGTGCTTACTCTCAACCTCAACAGGTTCTTTCGGGAAAAGTTCCCTACTATTACCTGAAGAATGACGCTCAAGTTCTTATTGAGCTATCTCGGGAGATTGTTCCAAAACGCCCGACAAATCTGGAAATCGCAGATCTCTACTGGGACTTCATTCAACGATGCTGGTCAACTTACAAATCTGGTGCTCATCGGCCCACAATGGATGAAATTGTACATTTCGTTAATTGGCACCATACGCTTTCAAATACCCGAACAGTGATAAATATAACCTTCCGGTCATCGTCACGGCGGCATCACGGTTCGACCACAGCTTTGCAAATGCATCGCAGGGTAGAGAGTTTTCGTGGCGAGATAGAAACAGCTGGTAAGAAGTCAACGTGGCTATGTGCATGACGGCTATCTCAGAGTCATACTCCACAGCAATCTATCCAGCCTTGGTTGTTGCTCTTGAATATACTCATGAAAGGCCAGAAACTGTGATGGTAAGCTTGGACATACCATTATCTTGAAAGTTTGTCCTCTGCTGAAAGCGCTCAAAGGGCACACTGGCTCTCCTATTGAAAGATCTGTGTGATGCTTTGAAGAAGCTCATAGGTGTCCTTTATCGATGGGTAACAAGAGACACGAACCAAGCTGGAGTAAGCGATATCTTTGTCTGTATAGCCGAAGATGTGGAGGTAGTGGCTCAAATTCTTGAAATGTACCAATATACGGACAACCCTAGGTCAGACCTTTTGCCATGCATCTTGCTAAAATACCGTTAATATCGTCACGATAGAGAGATTGATTGTTATCTAGGCTGTTTACGCGAGGTGTTAGAGACATTTCTCTCCCAGACTGCCTCACCACGATCCCTCTCCCCTTTTATTTCTAAGATCTGCAATATTTTCATCGGTTTTATGAACTGTTTACGGGGAAATTTGCAGGCGATCCGAGGCAGCGTCACAGAGTCCTATCATGCGCTTTATAGGGGATATATAGATACAATGCGGCAAATTCTTGAACGTGAGATAGCGCGTTGTTGACGTTGTTGTAATACAATACATACACTATATATATTATTCTTATTCAATGTTTTGCAGTCTTGGTGAATGTGTCTAAGGATATATCGTCAGGACATGTATGATCTGCCGCCTAACACATGACAATTGAAACAAGGCAAATGCAACTGACCATGGCATACCATAGACTTTAGTCGGTGCATGTTAATTGCTCCGGCCCCAGTTTTGCAAGATGTCTTCCAATTCGTTCTTAACACCACTTGGCGTGACCTCCTCCTTGACCCAGCCCTTTCCTTTCAGCTTTGTTATTGCACCGTATATCCAGTTTTGACAATTCCAATTCTCGTTTCCGCGTTCTACGCGTACCGTAGCCAGTAAATCTTTTAGTTGCGCCACTTTAGGCGCGTCGATCTCTCCGATGCAAAGACAACCGCGGTAGTTTTGAGCGAGGATCTCCATGATTTCATCAGATTTGCAAGAGTACTCGAAAGTGTCGATGTTGCCGATGGCTTCGTAGCAAGTACCGTAGTGATCATTCTGACCGTCATCCTCGGGTTTTCCGCCACTACTCTTTGCCAGAGACTCGGGAGTGGCACCGTCCAGGGCGAACAAAGCCCAATGCAGAGGCATTGGCACACCATCCGAATTTAATCCTCGCCAGTACTGCGCAACACATAGTAAACTGGAACCAGATAGTTCTGAATCGCCCATGATATCCGAGGCAATTAAATGTGAATGTGAAGATTGGAACTTGGTTTGAGTCTGTCAGTGAAGTAAATGAGTGGCAATTTATAGATTACCGAGATCAATGAACAAGAAAGGAAGGAAGGCACGCGACACGAGGATTTCCCAGTCCCCTTACTTACGCCAGCCACCGCGTAAATGGGTGTCAGAGATCCCTGCTTGTTTTCCAACTACAACCCCACATCCTCAAAATTCCACAGGATGACAATTTTCTTGCCTCTAGAGGGCTCCTTGATGCCCCCAGCCAATCCGCCATTTTTAATCCATCCAGAGCAACCAGATTTGCAGGTGCGAAAGGCGGTCAAGGCAATACTGAAGGCTAGACGGCTGGTGGTTGTGTGCGGTGCGCACACGTTCTGCTTTCCATTGCGCAACTATCCAACTCACAAAACTGTTCTATTCAGGTGCTGGTATATCTGTGCAGGCTGGGATACCTGACTTTCGCTCTCCTTCCGGTCTATTCCAAACATTGAAACGAGATAATCCGAAGGAGGCCCTAACTTCGGGCAAAGATCTGTTCGATGCCTCCGTTTTCAATGTACGTGGCTTTCTGTGATATTCTCCCTCATGTCTTGTGTATCCCATCGGACAGCATTTAAACTTCTGTCACAGACCGAACATGCAACGTCCCTATTTTGCCAAATGATTGCGAGACTCTCTGAGCTATCCCAATCGGCCGATCCAACACCATTTCACAGAGTACTACGGACGCTAGATGATCGTGGTGGACTGCTGCGAGTATATACGCAGAACATTGACGCTATCGAATCAAAGTCAGGTCTATCTTTTGGAGTACCCGAGTTTGACGATCGCCGGGGGAAACCGCGATCCAAAGCAAAGCAACTTCCTCCGACAGATAGCCCCGCTGCTTCCGCAAGCACGTCAACGGTTGAACCAAGCGAACCAGCCAACATTTCTGGGCTTGCGTCCTCGGTACCTGATGTGCCACGATGCATTCCCTTGCATGGGACGTTACAAACATTGCATTGTCAGACCTGCACACACACGTGCCCGCTTGAGGAATACATACACTCTCTAACTTTGGGGTCCCCTCCGCACTGTCCCGAATGCACTCAAATGGAAGAGACTCGCCAATTAGTGGGGAAACGTGCTCGTGGTGTGGGAAAACTACGACCCAGTGTCGTTCTGTATAACGAAACGCACAAGGATGGAGAAGGAGTGGGAGAGATAGTGCGGCGAGATCTTGTAGGGGGCTCTAAAGGAAAGGGAAGGAGTGGCGCAGATTTGCTTTTGGTAGTTGGCACAAGTCTCAGGGTTCCCGGCACGAAACGAATAGTCCGCGAATTCGCTAAGGCGGTCCGTTCCAGGGGCTCTTCGTCAAAAGATACGTCTATATCGTCTGCGTCAGGGCTTGCAACCCCATCTCCGTCACCGCGCCGTTCTCCCGTTTCTACAGAAGACGAGCAACCCATCAAATCAATCTATCTAAATTTCGACTTTCCAGTTCCTACTCGTGAATGGGAGGGTGTCTTCGACGCATGGGTGCAGGGTGATGCTCAGTGCTTCGCGAATATTCTGGCCGAAGAGATCGAGAAGGAAGCAGCCGCAAAGGAAGCTGTCGCTCAACGCAAGCGAAAACGAGAAGAGGACGCAGCGCTTGCAGCTCAGCTAGAAGCTGAAGGAGACGCCAGTCCACCGACAAAAGAACGAAAAGTTGGTGCTAAAACCCCGCGAAGTTCCATTTCCAAGCGGGGTCGGAACGAAAAATCCTCGGAAACTCCAGCAACAAATCCTCGGAAACCGCGTCCAGCACGGAGTTCAACGGCATCCTGCTCGAGAAAACCTGTATCTTCGGGGGAACAAAACCCGGAGAGACCCAAGATAATACTGCGCATTCCTCCGCGTCCTAAGCCGATGTCATTCCAAAAAATGCCAGTCCCTGAGGTTTATATTACAACACCTCCCCCGAAGATCATCAATACGCGAATCCTTCCTAACCCATCGAGTCATATCAGACGCAAATCTGCACCCTCTTCGAAGCAACATTTCACCCCCGCTTATCTAGAATCGGATGATACGGATCGCGGCGAGACATCAGACGAGTGTTTTCTGGACGAAGGAGCCGCAGACGAACTGCCTCAGCATGTCGTACGAAGAGCTCAGTGTGGTTTACGAGGTTCATGACTCGAAGCTTCCTGAAGTACACTTTATTATTATCTTTTATTTGTATACACATATTTCTACCACATACTAAACGTTTATGACTGGATATAGTGGATGCTTTAATACTCTCATTCCTGATTGTGACCGAGATGTCATGAGAGCAACAACACTTCACATAGGGTGCTAAAGGCAATAGCCACCTTTGACGAAGGAGATAATGATTCGTGACGCGAGATACAATGGTTCAGAATTTTATCGTCGTAAAGTTGTGCAGTCTGTCTCGACCATCACTGACAAGGAGATGATTTGACTTAGGGGTCAATACCACTCAGTATGGCCACTGGATATTCCCACGGTATAATACCTCACTGACGCGTCGCGCCAGCTCTTCACCACAGTCAATCTCGAAAAAATGTCATCATCAGCATCTACTTCAAAACCTGCAGACGTATCCAAACCAGCAGAACAACCAAAGGAAGAAGCTGCTCAACCCCATCTTGGTGTCTTGGAAGAAGACGATGAATTCGAGGAATTCGCTGTAGCAGGTAGGCTGTCAATCAAGGATCCAATGCAAATGCCCATGGTTTCATTGTGATTTAGACTGGGACGATTCGGAGACTGATCTCGCACACCTGAATGGATCGGCACCTGGTGTGGCGAAGTCGGGAGGAGATAAGCTATGGGAAGACAATTGGGATGATGACGATATTGAAGACGAGTTCAGTGTGCAGCTACGGTCAGAATATCTCTGTGCTCTCTTGTCCTCAAAACAACTTACTCATATCATCTAGGAATGAACTTGCAAAGCCCAAGCCCAGCGGAGATGCGATGCAGCATTAAAGCCTCGTACATCAATCGATAGCCACTGTTCGACAGTATACTTGTTTCATGTGAGTGGTTTCGAACGACAGCAGTATAAGAGCGTGCTGAACAACACAACAATATATTAGTGTATTGACAGACCAAGTCGAATTACATTTCATGAACGTATACGTAGATGTTTACTTCCCTCGTTGTTTGCGTAAAAGCAGCGACAAAAATGGAAGTTGCACCCAGGTAAGATATACGGAGGCGTTAAAGGAGTCCAAACGTTCTTTGGTAAATGTCAAGCAGAAGAAAGTAACCCATATGTTCCTTCATACTTCGGATTTCTCAGGGAAATCGGTATCAGGCTCCGATATCGTCGAAGCGGTCTCAGATCCTAACCCCATGAGCGATACATCAAATCCATTAGCCTCAAGGAATTCGCGGAACTGCAAATACTGTTACTTGACCCATCCACGGAAGCAAATAAATTCAATACCTTCTGGTCCTCTTCTTTCATTCCGTCATGAGAAAGAGGTTTTACGAGGAAGAAAGTGACCGATGCGCTCAGAATCGCAAGGCCTGGCGCATATATACCGTTCAACGGTGAAATCCGGAAGATTTTCTATGATAAAACTCACCACTTGCAATCCAGAAAGGACCTGTGTTCCCTTTCGTGGACGTTGCTCCTCCAAAGCCTATACAAACCTCAATAATGTTTACCGAACCATACATCTTAATCACTTACGGTCGACGATCAAGGGGAAGACTGGACAGTTTCTATTAATCATAAAACCTTGGGAAAGAACGATAAAAACATACCCCAAGTGCCAATGAAGGCGCCGATTTTGCCCACGGCAGCAGCGAAACCGTAATACTGACCACGAACTGCCGTTGGACCAGTTTTAGCGGCAAGAAGTCCGAGACAGTTTCCAGGACCTGATACAAGGCAACAATGGGCGAAGCTTTAGTAAAGGGGTTTCGAGAGGTATTTTATCTTACCAAATTCCCCGAAACTCAAGAAGATCCCATAGACAACCTATAGGCGTCATTAGTATCTCATCTAAATACGCGCAACGATCGATAACATACAGCGAAGGCAGCAATATGCTGACTGAGTTGCACATATAAGCCACTCATGATGAATCCGATAACTGCTTGTGCCAGGAGTCCAGTGATCTGCCCAAATGTTGGTTGATGTTCGTAGTACGCCAAAAATAAATGAACACTGACCATTGTGCGTTTGGGACCCAAGAAATCAACTGTGAAAGCCCCTGCAAGGGTACCTAATCGAGATTGAGGGGGTTGGGCGCAGCAGAGTACAAGACAACACACCTGGGATATAAAACAAACTGCAGAAATCAATGAGCCTTCTGGGCGGTGGATGTGAAAGATCGCGCGTACTTGATTATAACCGACCAACCGAACACGACAGTGAGCGAATCAGTGTTGCCGGTGACGCTGTAAGTATCGGTCGTAAAAATTTGCTGATAGTTCCCTGCAGGGACGAACATACTTGTCTGTGATCGTACTCGAGAATATTCCGAACTACGCAGAGTGATGTCAGCGTCGACACATTCACTATGCACCCATCTGCTTACTGGGTATCTATAAATAAAAAAAGTATTTAGTATTTGCCTAACCTTCTTCACAACGGAACTTACGTGATGAAGTCATAGATGAACCTGTGGGTCGGAATATCATCATTAAGCATATTATCAGACGTTAAAAGCGAATTGCGTACCATGCAAGAGAAATACCGAGCAAACCCTTCCAATAACGCTTAAAAATCAACCTATATGGGATACGGATATTCTTCATAGAGTCTTTCTTGTAACAGGGTGGCTCTTCCATTCTCAACCGCCAGATAAAAACAGCAACGGCGGGGACAACACCCAAGCCCAACGATATACGCCATACAGCTCGAAGATGGTTATCGCCGAAGCTAGAAAACGATTAATGGCATAAAATTGGGTAGAGAGGACTGCTTACATCCAATAGAGAACAAGAGGTACGAATGCGGCTGCAACAAAGCCGGTATCGATGACAGAATCTGGGCAACATGATCAGTAAGAACTCTCAGATGTTTTTAGTAGAAAGTGTCTTACTCGTTGCAAGAACAAGCCATCTGTGTTGTGCATTCTTGGATATGGATTTCTCTTCAGATTGTTCAGAAGCAGAGACTGTTCCACAAGGATACTCGGCTCCGACGCCAATTCCAAGCAAGAAACTGGGTTCATCAGCCAGTAGCGCAAGGACGTCCTTCAATTAAATGCTTACCGACAAGCGCTCAGCATTGCTAACATGCCTCCGAAACTGTGATTGGCGCCTGATGACGCAGCAGATAGGCCAGAAAACAATGCAACGATTACAGCAGCGGTCATCTAAGTGACGTCAGAATAGTCAGGCAAATAATTGCTCAATCACACCGACCATTCCAAATTTACGACCGACTTTGTCGGAGATGTAACCGAACGATAGCATACCAACAACAGTGCCTGGCCGACGATTTCAATAGGTTTACTACGAAATTGTTCAAGGATACATATATATGCGACATACCAGCAAAAGTTACACTTGTCAAGGTGTTGCTGTAATTGTTTGCGTCCAGAGCATCGGCGCCATATATACGCTTCAGCACTTTTCAACAAGGAAAGCATCAATATCCAAGTTTTCATCAGGTAAAAATGTGCACCGACAAGTATTAACTGGGTTCAGGGGAAGGTGAGTTCGATTTCATGTTCAGTTAGAGATTGCGACATACCAGCGCCAATAACGCCGTTGGCATAACCTTTACATCCAGGTAAGAATGAGTACAATAGGAACGGTTTCAAACCAGCATACCATCAGAAAACAATGCTGTTCCACAACTGAACAGGAACCGTTAGTGGTTCTTTACAGATGAGATGCAGGGAATAACATACGCGAATATGAGCGAGACAGCCGATAAGGATCCCTTCTTCCCGGCCATGGTTGATTTTCAACAACTTAAGAGGCTGATGCAGGAGGGGACTCTGAAGACCTTAAGCGCCGTTATCAACCATGCGCTCCGACTACTTATCCGTTCGATATGACAGCACTGAGCAATGATAGCCGGGTATGGGGCGGTCCCGGGGTCCGGGTTATGGCGTGTGTCATTGGTCAAATTCACGCCTCCTGGGGTCCGTGGCAAGGTAACCGATTCTGTGATTGGGCAAGGCTTTACACGTTTGCCCGCAGTTGCCATGTCATTAGTTCCAAGGTCTTTGTGTCATACTTAGCCCGGGGCGCATCAATTCTTAGATGAATATCGTTGACCACGTTCCAAGGCAATATTGAGAGGTGAGCTCTTTGATAGCTCGTTGGGAGAAATCGACGAATCTAGTGCACTTGGCCAATGTGCCATCTATGCTCACACGATCCTTTTGGTACTACCGACCAATCATTGTCATGCATCGAGGTGTGTCTATGATGATATCTGATCTTGAACAAATCCAGGGCCTTTGGGCTATCGTCGAGCGTCTGATTAATTTGACCCCGTGTCCCTAGTGTTTCTTTATCACTTCTCTGAATGCTTTTGACCAATGTTTGACACTAGCTCTGATTTTTATGATACATCTCGATCTTGAGCAAGGTTGCTTGTGGGCATTTGATAGATCGAGCCGATTCAAACAACCATGGTTAATTGTGGATCAACCGGATGCTCCATCATTTACAAGAATATGATCAGCGCTGGGAAAATACTACATACGTCCGGGATAATATTTGTTCCAAGCACATTTAATAGTGCTGCTCACCACGACAGATCAGGAATACCTCCCCGGATTCCAACTCGTCGCATTCCTTCGCTTTTTCGGGCTATTGACCCCTGTAGGACGAGTTGGGCTCTCATAGATCTCGCATATGGCTAGCTTCAACATGAAGTATAGTCTTAGTATAGTATAAATCCCCTTCAATACACTTTCTGGTCACTCGCCGGTATACTGTCCACTTGTTTGAGTATTGCCGCTTTGCCAGCGGCCTTTCCAAATGTTACTTTAACTTGAGGTAAGAACACGTTGATGCAAAGGTGACATTCGAGGTGTTGAGAATATCCTGTGAAATTGATTGATCTCACCAACCTCAATTCACTACCAAAGCTTACAGTAAGAGAAAATTGAACGTTTGAACACTTGCACGAATTCCGATTTTCAGATGTCGGGTCTGGGGTAAATCACGTGATGCTTTGGAAACACCACGTGTCAATGGGACAGGTCATAACATTCAATATTCAACTTTCAAGACTTCATTCCAACTTCCACAACATCGACACAACACTGGTTTTATCCTGTACATTTGTATAAACACTGTAATTATCAAGTGTATAAACTCTTCATGAATTCCTCGGCCTCTCCTCGTCCATCAAAGCGATTGAAGCTTGATGGCAAAGAACCTTCTTCATTATACGCCGATCGGCCAGACCAAAATCAGCGGAACGAGACGACGGTAAAACAAGAAATCGACAGCTCACCCACTCATCTGTCAACATCAAGAAGACTGATTACATCTGGAACCAAACGCTATGCGCCATATCCGCCAAATTGCCTCAAGTCATGCCCAGAATATAAAATGAATCGGTCAATTTGGGCAAAAGGCCATCGCAAGGATCTCGAGCGTTTAAATCTTCAGAAAGAGAGGATCCTTTTTAGGCGGGTAGATACTTAAATCATCACTTACCATACTTATGATCCCTAACAGAGATGACGGTTTAATAATCGACTGGTGCGTGCATTAACCGCGATTGTGCATAAGTGTATTCCGGTCAACAAAATTAATTGCAGGAAAAGCTCCGTTCCTGTCTGGTCAGATACATTAGAGCCAGACACATCCGACCTAGCAGCTACTATTTCCCAAGTGCATCTCGCAAACCATCATTTAGGGCGACAGCAACAAGCACAATCCTCATCCCGCAGAACCTCGCCGTCACCCTCTAACCGTTCCGATACTCCTTCTGCATACTTGCGAAAAGGTTCTAACCTGCCCATACCTCCAAGACCGTTATCAGCACGCCAGAGTGTAGTATCAAGGTCACCCGCGTGGCCTGCACCTACTTCCAGCGCCAGTCCGTCACCACACTTCCCCTTGGACTTGTCGCGTTCCAGATCAGAAATTGATCACACCTTGCCTTCTCCAGGTGTTATTCGAGTGTCCGAAGCTGCTGCATCTAACTTGGGTTCAGCTTCACCAATCACTTTCCAGCATGAGTTATCGCCAATAAGAACCGGTATACACCCAAATACTTCTAATACTGTGGCTACGCCTCCTCCAAATGATGTTTCATTATTAAAATCTACTCTTTCTAATCTGCCAATTCCACCGGTCTCCGCACTACGAGAGAGTATCAATCACCACTCTGAGGTGTCCGCCGAGCAAGAAATGGCGACCATGACTGAAAATTACCTCAGACAGTAAGATCTTAAAAATATATACCTCTACCTTTGGCGCTCATGTATCTTATGGAGATACATTCAGACTTTCGATTTTGATCGCGCAAGCCTCGCTTCCGCGTATTCACGGGGCGCCATGTTCTCCTACCGCGTTCATAATTCGTTGGATGTCACCGGAAACGTTAACCGTCCATCAACCCCTTGTGAGTTCCTGATTGATTGTATGGATTATTTTTATCCTTATAAAGCGATGTAGCCCCTGAAAATATCAAGCGTAATAGACTTGATATCACCACAACTTTACTGTCTCTCACTTCACACAAGTTTACCCCATCCTCCCACTCCACCCATCTGAAATATGATATGATGTACCTTGGCGAAGGTCTCGGAATGTTCGTGGTATGCCGCGGACCACTTGTTGATTCCGCCGACGAACAGCGTCAATGGATGACGCATAGCTTCGTACTTCGAAAAAAAGCTGATGACGAGGAAGATCGGTCAGAGTCGCTTTTATTTTTTGCTCTCGATGGAGTTGTGCTTATTGTGTGGGTATTTCCTACAGATCCGCGGAGGGCGTTTGGCCGCTGGTAGCGTTATCCCACCAGATCACCATTTTTGAAGGGGAGAGCTGGCATTGATTGCAGCTCCGATGTAAACTTATTCATGGTTTTGATCGCCCAATGTAGCCGCACTCCTGCAATGCTTGCCAAGTTATTCACCAGGCAGTCAATAGACTTCCTGTTAAAGATCTGGGCCGATCTTTAATTCCGATGTCTCAGCGGTACTTAAAGGATGGCTGCAGATAACCAGAGCGACTCCGACTAATGGTCCAGAGAGATGCTAGCGCCGGAGACAAGCGCCTTTAGGGACTTGCTGTGCCGCGACTTAGCTCCACGCCAAAGCAGACGTTGCTCCGCCACAAGTCAATGCAGCTACTGATTCCTATCACATGTACATTGAGACGAACATCACCGGAACGGAAACAGCATGTTGACCATCTGTATCAGGGTGCAAGATGTGGTCGCCAAGTGGCAAATTAACATGGCCTGCATTGCTCCTGCTCCACCAGGACGTCTGGTCTATAATGTGATATCCGATCCCGTAGGGCTTATCTTTGAGCGTAAACAATAATGGTCAATCCTGCTGAGACTGTGTGCCATAAGCTCAATGATCAGTTTATCCCGGAACATGAACTGAACAGTTTGCCATCGCTGAGAGTTGTATTGCCCATGATGCCCATAGCTGTATTCAACGAGGCCATTCCAAGTTAAATCCGCACGTCCGAATCTCCTGCACGACATGATGCTTCCCACTTCACAGGAGGAGAGTTGGAGAATGTTGCTGTGCTTCGGGTCAGTCGGCCTTTCGGGGCTATAAAAGGAAACGTGTTGACCGCTCACTAAAAAGGCAATTAAAAGTCCGCCCACTGCGCTGCCTCCAGGCTCTTGCTCTTCTTTTCCCTTTGCTTTACGGTGCTCCTTGTTCTTTCTCCACAAAGTCCTTTTCCTCAAATTCATCACTAACGTCAGGCTGGCGTCCTCTCAAAATTCTTAATTTTCTCTCCCAATGACGACCCCTCATGTTATCGCATCTTCTTCTGGTCACCACTCCCAAAGCGCCACCTCAAATGGTATCGTCGGAAACCACTATCGTGTAGGAAAGAAAATCGGCGAAGGTTCCTTTGGTGTTGTGTTTGAAGGTAAGTTGTGAGGATCCGATAGTGTAATTTAGCCGCTAGTACTCTGCGCATCGCAAGCGAACACCATCACCCGTGCAAAGGTCAGGCGCTTAACCTTGGAGCTGGATACCTGCAAGCCTCAACTATCACAGTTGGCGATCTAGGGCACCATGGACATGTTTTGCTTTATTCTTGATGCTGTGAAACGTCTGGCATATGTTAACCGAGGGCACAGCGTAACTCGGCTTTCGGCTAGCTGATAGATTGATTTACATCTTTTCGCTCCGTATGATTCCGCAGTGAGATAACATCGTCTTTTTATCTGTAGGAACAAAGCTCTTGTCAAACCAACCCGTCGCCATCAAATTTGTACGCCCAATCATATTATTTCGATATTTAGGTCCTACAACTCATTGTATAGGAACCACGAAAATCCGATGCTCCGCAATTACGAGATGAATTTCGGTCCTACAGAACATTGAATGGCACCAGTAGGTGGCTTTGTGGCACGGGCGAGATGTATGAACTGACATATCAACAATAGCTGGTGTACCGCAAGTTCACCACTTTGGCCAGGAAGGACTTCATAACGTCCTCGTAATTGATCTTTTGGGGCCAAACTTGGAGGATCTTTTTGACATGTGTTCCCGAAAATTCACCATCAAAACTGTATGCATGGCGGCCAAGCAAATGGTAAGTGATATGACAGGAGTTCGAGTCTGCACCATTCCCTCGTGGAATGGCCACCCACGGTTGCCACAACATGTTATCCTTGGGATGAAATCCCAGTCGACGGTCACGCATTTTGCCAGACATATTCCAATTATCTTTGGCATTGAATGCTAATTCAACGATGTCGATCGCAGATAACGCGCATCCAATCTGTCCACGACAAGTCGCTCATTTACCGTGATATCAAGCCCGATAACTTTCTCGTTGGCGTTCCTGGTACGAAGACCGCTAATACCATCCACATCATAGGTACGCTCGCTTTAATACTAAATGATAATTTTTGCCACGATGTTCCGGAACTTACCGCACAGTCCTCTTCTTTTCCATCTCTATTCTCGCATTGCACGATGCTGATGCTGATTACATAGATTTCGGCATGGCGAAGCATTACCGAGATCCCAAGACCAAAGTTCACATTCCATATCGCGAACGTAAGTCTCTATCGGGAACGGCCCGATACATGTCGATCAACACCCATCTGGGCCGCGAGCAATCCCGCCGGGATGACCTGGAATCATTGGGCCATGTGTTCATGTACTTCTTACGAGGCGGCCTACCCTGGCAGGGACTCAGGGCTGCCACTAATAAACAGAAGTACGAGAAGATCGGGGAGAAGAAGCAAACCACCATTATCTCGGAACTGTGCGAGGGATTTCCTGGTATGTAACATTATCTTGCTGGGCCATATGACGGATTTGTCCTCCTGGTCTGGTGGCGTCCTCTGTTGCGATCTGTTCGCTTATCGATCGATCGTTACAGAGGAGTTCGGCATCTATATGAATTATGTTCGCAAGCTTGGCTTCGAAGAAGCACCAGACTATGACTTTCTGCGGGAATTGTTCACCAAAGTGCTGAAGAATATTGGCGAGCAGGACGATGGCATCTTCGACTGGATGTTGCTGAACAATGGCAAAGGATGGGAAGCAAGTAATGTAAGTCCGCGTTTGTACTCACATAATGAAAGCTGACAGTCATTTCAGACTCCTGCATCACTGCTTGCACAAGCACATGCCACTGCCAATGCTCCGCATACCCCTCGCCACCGGGAGAGCCGTCGCCCACGCGGTCAGTTGGCGGATGGTGTTACCCCTTCGACACCCCTCGTCCTCGCGCCAACGCCTGCTCATGTCAAGAACAGTACCAGACGTCCCGGCACGCGAGACGGCCATGGTACTCGCGATGCAGGAAGAGGAGACATCAGTGTACAACCTATTGCACCTGGCAGCAGGCGAACCAGCCAACAACCCAGAGATACTTCAGCGCTCGCTCCACCTCATCCTTATGCCGCTGCACCCACCTCCTCAGGATATCGCCCTACGAATGCATATAGCAGGCACTCCCCAGTCCCTGGATCTCACGCTGCGAATTTTGCGAACGGCGCTGCTCTTGATACTTCGGACTCGTTCTTATATGGTGCTCAGGCTCACGCTGCGAAGAATCCGACGATGTCTCGAGAAGATACGACGGCAGGCACAGCAAATCGCGATGTGTCCGGAGTGCGTGGCATGGCAGTCTTCGAGAGCCACATGCGTGGCGCGGACGACCTCGAAGATGATAGACACCCTAGAAGAAGGGGCTTTTTCGCCTCCTTGTTTTGCTGTCGGGCGTAAAATATATGCCACTGGCTGGTGAAAGGTGCACAGCGTGCGCCTTTATGAATCGCTGGTGTGTGGTTTTAAAAGCTCCCCATCTGTCTGGCAATATTGAGGCATTTTGCAGGTATTTGGACGTAGATACTCAGTAACTTAACGACACGCGCACGATCTATCAATCATTGCCATCGTACATCCATATCTTGACTGCTTTCATTGGGATCCATCATCATTTCCATTATTCATTGGGCTGTTTATATCCACGTCTATTCCCCATACCCGTTCAACTCACAGTCCTTAGTTCCGACCACCAACTGTCGTTTGGCCACTTGCAGTCATCAAGTTTCCGTCATCGCGAAGACAGGTCTTGGCGGTGGCTCAGCTGTTCGTTGTTTATTGATTCTGCTTGTGTATTTTGTACAGACTCTTACTTTATTTCTATGCGCTGACAAGCTCTCGTCGCTAGGATGATCGACGATCTCTTGCTTCAGCTCTGTCTAGCAGTTAATAAAATGTTTATTCATTTTTGCACGTGATCTGAACTCCGCTGCGAGATACTTGAAGCCTGAATAACACTATTGACATCGAAGCCGCCGTTTCATACTACAGATCTTTGTGGAGCATCTTTCCGCATGTACTGGCGTTAACATATATCGATATCCGGCGGCCATAAGACATCAAGAAACATTGGACAAGAATAACTACAGAACACTTAACAACTTCTTGAGGCCTAATCGTACACCCAACTAATTTACGGAAGACATCAGCGGTCACAATCACCAATCATTGAAGACAGTCCAAAAATGTCTAGAAAACCGTCGCATGACTGCGAGCAGCGATAATCCCCCGACTCGAGACATCTTCTTATACTCCACCATATCCACTGTTCTATTTCCTCTCTTTCCAAGCATGGTCAACCCCGAGTTTTGACCATTTCGGTGCAACGTCGGAGTCAGGCGAAGGATTTCTATCGGAGAGTTGCGAAGTACCCTGTTGAGTCCCCGCCTTGTCCATCAAGCCCAATCCACCATAAGTACCACCTCTGTCCCCCATTGCGCCAGGCGCTTGTGCATGTCTGACTGCCGCACTCTCACCGATTCCGCCTTCATTGTGGGGTACAGCACCCGTGGTGTGGGGATGGGGTAAGGTAGTACTGGCAGAGCTATGCTGTCCATGAGGGTTGGGTGCTTCCGTAGAGTTGAAATTGACATAAGGCGCAGAGGTAGGATAGGCACCTGAGGGCACTTGGTATGGGGTGTTGGACGGATCTGGTTCTGAGACCACATAAGTACGAGTGCCAGATGATGATATTTGCGGGTCAGGAGAATGGTCGTCCTGTTTCTCATACACCGTGGATGTGTTGGATGATGTGGTCGGGGAAGATGTCAGGGGGGATGCGTTCTGATTGAGCACGACAAAAGGCGAATGGAATGAGCGAATTGGAGCATAATTTATAGGCCTTGCAGAATGAGACAACAAACGAATGTGTCTCGCTAGTAGCTGAAAGGCAGAAGGCATTCTGTGGTAAGGCTGTTAGGAAACAGGTGTGGACGAATGGCCTGAGGACAGACGTATGGATGGAACAACACACACCCGACTGCTATTATTGCCGTGGGAAATCTGGGGTAAGCCAGCGGCGGAATTGCTTCCGTGTTTGCAGACGTCCACTTGACAATGTCAATGCTGTTTCAACGACTGTTTCATAGTGTTAAGGGTATCAAATGCAATGTTGCAAATTTCGGCGACTTGGATATTTCGTTTCATCAATATTGTTGGTTGAAACAGACTCATCGTTGCATTTGGCGGTTCAACCCGAACTTTCAACTTATGCAAACCCGTAGCATGTAAGGGAAATTCCTCACGCTATCAAGAAAACATTGTTAGTACCATGATTGTCATTAAATCCCAATAACCTCACCTCATGATTCAGCGGCATTGTCTGTATTTTTTCCTCATTGCGTTGTCTGGAAGAATTTGTGGGTCGCCACCAATCATCGCCCTCGCCCAACCTATAAGATTGCAAATAAATCATGGATTCCGAGTCGGAATGTCGCGCAGCAGGGTATAAATTCCAATACACCTTTATCGTCTATCGACGCCCTAGCTGACTTTGAAGTCTTGCTCCAGCTGGTTTGGCGCGATCACTCCGAGTGGGACATGCCTCTTCTGAGTCTACCAGATGTATGACGGTACCTTACGATCAATTTGTCTCCGTACGAAGCGGATACAGTGATGTCCGCGGATGTATCTCAATTTCCCGATAGCAATCTGGCGTAAGTGTCTCAAGATTCAGTCTTGGCAATTTTAGATTGGTGTTGGAACATGCTGATGTTTTTCTAGATCCAAACTTTGCGATATCACGCACTTCGCGTAAATTGTAAATATGACTTATCCAGCTGCCCTCGAGCGGCCCAGCGACATTTTGACAGTGCGTTTATGTGTCAATGGGGTTACCACTCAACTTTATCCATTTCTGTGTCTTAGGGTCCAACACGTCCAAATGGCCATTTTTAATAAGCCCAGGTCCAGGAGATCTACGCTGCCGACACTATGAAGGGAACAGCCAGTATTGCGTTTCTTCACACCGTCACAATGGAAGCTCGAGTGTGGATCCATTGCAAACGTTCATTCCCAAACAAAGCTTATCGGCTCTGAAAGGTGATTTGTTTTTGTCTTGTTGTGCGCTAGGGGACACTATCAAGTAAAGAAGACCGCCTATCGATCCCACATGTTTCGCCACTTAACCCTTGTTGAGGCCCCGACGCCCACCTTAGTACCTTACCACAGGCCTAATCCGATCATCGGGATTTGGTACCTGGCCAGAACGATTCGCTACTTCATAGTGCGACTGCGATTTGGTTGACTTGCAAGATGGAAACAGAGAAAGTGGTGCATAAATCCCAGCTAACTTCTTCCCTCTTTCGGCAGTACTGATTGATATGACAGAATCGTTTTACGAGAATTCCCGCTTACCATGTCTCCTCACCGCCGTTGGTTTTCGCCACTCCTCGGATGAAAGCAGGCGCTGATGATCTTGTTGAGACATTCGTTCTGCCGCATCATTTTCTGCTGCCACAATTGTTTTTTTATCCCCTTCAGATCAATTTGTCTGTCAACCATCATGATCTGTAGGAAACCTGATGCCGGAGACAAATATACGCAATACACTGCGCTTGCAGAAGATAATGCCCACCTCCATTTAGTTCTCGATCTCGCCCGTGGTCGCCGTGGCGGACAACCTTGGTGGGCCATCAGCGAGACACAATTTGAATCTATCATAGCGCGCCCGATGAGCCGCTGCAATCGCTACCTACGATGTTTGGCAGGGTATTGTTTACATGGTATATATACAACGTGCGTAGAAAATGCTGTGTATCCATGACATTCTTATCCAAGTGGTGAATATATTACAGTAACATATGGATAGAACTCGTGAAACTTGACGTCGAATAACGTCAAATCATAACGTATTTCTTCGAGTTCGCAGTAATATCCGTTGGCAGAATTTCTCTGCTGAAGCGCAAACTCAAGCTAGCTCATGTGCTGACCGGGCTGTCCATTCTTCGTTTTCCGATAATGGCTGGTTGTCATGAGTTATCCCCTTATCGTTTGCCTCCGCTCTCCATCTGTCGCTACATCTGTCATGGATATTCAATTATCAAGCTCTCTTCTTTTCTTCGGCGATTCTCCGCAGAGTTTGTGCTCCTGACCCCCATAAAATACCCCCCAGTGAGTGGGAAGTGATTTTTAGAGGATGATGATGTTATGGGAGATTGTTGTGTTCCGTCCCGTTGACCGTTCCGGTCTCAAAGATGACCCGACAGAAGCCAGCGGTAACGCCTGTGAGTATGAAGACCATCGCCTCTTGCGGCGGGGCGAAGGAATATATTTACTGATAACTGATTGCTACATTTACATCTCGGGGCCGAGAGCGAAGATGCGATTTCCCCAGGACTCTTCCTCGGCATGTGGAAGCGCTCTCTCGATACGCGAATGATGGTGTGTCCATTTGACATATGTATGGCGTTGTGCCCCAGAAATGACAACCAATATCGTCCTTCAGGACCTTCTAATGTGGTTGTGCGCGGTGTCTCCTCCCCACCAACGTATTGGGGAAAACCTACATCAAGGGTCTACTTATTCTAGAAACAGCTCGATGATGCTTGAGGCGAATTACCGCTCTTGATCTTGAAACCTGATGGGGGTGGTGCATGCAAATAACACCAGTAAAGCACGCACTGCAGGAGATCCCCGCAAATCTACCAATGTAGGATTATACTACTGGGGGTACTGCCAACGGTGTGGATATGGATTGCGGAAATGTGGTGCATTTGTCTTGTGATCGGATGAATAAAATATTTTTCACCGTCTGTTTTGTTCACATCTTTGACGAACACTAGATTTGAGTTCAATGTATGTTGATACGATTTCTTCATCCCCGTTACAATACAACAAGATCAGTGTAGAAACAGAGGTGTACATAACTCGTGCGCGCCGACTTGGTGGGATTTCGGCATTGTCCGTTACCTAAAAGGCAGTTCCCAAAGTAGCGTGAGTGGAACGAAAGTTATGGGTCAAGAAAAGCTCATGTCCACGAGCACATCCATCGCTCAATAAAAGAATTATGGGCATACTTTTAGGTTGGTTACAGAACATCGTGATATCTGCACTCATGGTGTTACTCCGAAGCCATTGGCTTGTCATGAAGACGCGCAGGCACACGAGGCGTTTTCCTCTCCCGTCTATTAACTTAAGTCCACGGACATCAACTCAGGTGAGCCTGCGTTTTGCTCGGCACTTGAGTTTACCGTCACCGCGGCTTCGCTTGCCTAATATTGTTCAACCTAACCGACATTTTCTGGTTTGTTCTGACAGTGCTCTTCAGGACGGTAGCCCATCCCGTATTCGATGCCCGGCTTCCAGAATTCACCACGCACCTTGTGGGGCCAACTCTTTGGCCTTATCCGAGCGTTTGGGGCGCTAATTTTCTAAACCCTTGGACATGCTCATTCTCCTCTATTGATCCAGTTTACGAGTCAAAAACTCCCCCCCGTCCCTGACAAATTGGTGCTAGATTGTCGGAGTCGATCCTTCTTCTGCATCCGGATTCCGAAATCCGCCAGCGTCTTAAATGCCTGGTTTATAACCAGGTAAAACATGCGTCGCTATGCCCACATATCTAACAGAAGCCAGTATGCATTCATTTTCGCTCCAAGATGGCTTCCTCGCCGTCATGGCAGGCGCTCTGGTACGTTCCCACAATGTCTCTGATCGCATCCTCTTTTGAATGTGACTCTAGGGATGCCATCTCATCTTCAATCGCTATGAACCCAGAAGCCCACTGTCACATATGGCCCTCTTAGTGGTTGCCCCTGGTACTTTAACCCCTCTACTCCTACCAAACTCTTCGTCAACGACTCGCGCATTGCTTTCCACGTATCTGCTTTATTACTCGACTCTCCTAACATCCCTCTTCTTATACCGCCTGTCTCCGTTCCACCCTTTGGCGAGATATCCTGGCCCCCTTCTTTGCAAAGTTTCCAAGTTTTGGATGGCTTGGGTGTCATCTGACGGAAAGCAACACCAATACTATTGCAAACTACACAAAAAATATGGAGATGTGGTTAGGATCGGTAAATACCATCAGCTTTCTTATTGCACTTTATCGATACTGACCAAGGGGGACGTCCATCAATTGCCAGGCCCGAACGAGCTCTCGTTACGAACGGTAGATGCCATCCAGCCTTTGATGGGCACGACTGGTCTGCCCAAAGGACCTCGTTCGTCATGTCTCCGTCTTGTATGTGATTGCATCGCTGATTTCGATCTGATAACAGATTGGGATGGCCGAATGGCCGAGCAAACCAGCATCAGGGCTCTCATTAGCGTCAGGGACCCTGTCGAGCACATGCGTCGTCGTAAACCATGGAATAGAGCCTTCAGTTCCGCTGCTCTCAAAGGCTATGAAGAAATCCTCTCCAAGCGCGCACAACAGTTTGTTACCGCATTGGAACAGCAGGATCTTCCGGTCAACCTCGCACAGTGGATAAATCACTTTACGTGCGTCTTTCTTCAGCCCTTTTTCGCGCAGATTATAACCGTGACGCGATCAGCTTCGACTTCATGAGTGATATGGCGTGAGCAGTCTCGGGTTTCTCTGTTCAGTAGCCTTGAACTAATTTTTTCTCCAGCTTCGGTGGAGGCTCAGAGATGTTACGCGATGGTGATAAAGATGATACATGGCACTTACTCGAAAGCGGATTACCGTCAGTGCCATTTTAGCCATCCTAAGTAAAGATGGAATTGAGTTTTCCTTTGCAGGACTGCACTGGTATTGACCCATGTGCCTTGGCTTGGGAGATACTATGCCAAGCTCCCCGGAGTCGGTCAAAACTTGAAGAAATTCCGCACATACTGCCAGGAACGCGCTTCACTTCGGCGTGCACAAGGATCCCAGTCGAAAGATCTTTTCCATTATTTGGTTGCTACTCTCTCGTTATTTACTTCCGATTACTTTGCTGATGATAATTTATCTCTAGATCGATGAAGCCGGTGTTGAACGGTCTCCTCCCACTTTGGCTGAAGTCGCAGCCGATGGCGTTTTAGCCATAGTGGCAGGTTCAGACACGACTGCGACCACTCTGAGCTCTCTCTTTTGGTTCCTTCTCAATAACCCGATTACATATCGCCGGCTACAGGCTGAGGTGGACAAATATTACCCTCCTGGTGAAAGTGCTCTAGACACCACCCACCATCAACAGATGAGCTATCTTAATGCAGTGATGTATAATCGTTCTTCTTGTTTCTATTTTCAGACAACTGACACATGACACTCGTTTCAGTAACGAGACTCTGCGGTTGTTCCCACCTGTCCTCAGCGGTAGCCAACGTGGGGGTGTCAACGGTAGCACTGGAAAGGTTGTTGGACCTTAGTAAGCCGCTTTATATATTTTATTTTGGTTGAAGAGCATTGACCCATATCTCTGTTCAGCTTCTTACCTGCCGGGACGAGTGCTTTCGTGCATTTTTATTCGCTTCACCGCGACCCACGCAACTTTTCGCCGATGCCCGATAACTTCTTGCCAGAACGGTGGCTTTCTGTGGAGGAAAGATCGACCCTAATGTCGTCTGACTTCAAGTGCCTAGATAAGGTCCCATTCGTCCACAACACCGCGGCTTTTCTCCCCTTCTCGTTCGGGCCCGCGAATTGCGTTGGCAAGAATCTCGCTTATCAGGAGATGCGAATGGTGGTTTGTCTGATGATGCAGCGCCTGGAATTCCGCTTCGTCGATGGCTTCGAACCAGAAACATGGGAACGTGATCTGAAGGACTACTTCGTCACCATGAAGGGCCAGTTACCAGTCGTCTTATCTCCACGGCTTTGAAAGGTAGAAAGTTACGATCATTGTTAGGATAATCTACAGTGTTTTAGTTATTTCACATGTATCCTTATGGTCTCTGAATCACAGAGCCTTAATATCAGTGCTCGATCCATGTTGTCCGTTATCTTTTTAACGCACTGTCTAGCACGCGGTGTGGGTGAGGAATTTGCTACCTACCTGGGTCAAATCTGGGTAATCAAAGAGTGGAGTGTTCAGATCTATTCAGATCAATCGGCAGGATGCCCGGTCCGCGACGATCGTGGATAACAAACTTGCTCGGGGCGGGGGGGCAAGGCGCCTGGCAGGGATTCGTTCCATCTTTGAATCTGATCCCAAGACCTGTGATCAGAAGCTCTCGTGACACCTGCCCATCATTTGCATCGCCATCAAGAATGGAGATACAACTGCGAGGGCCTCGAGATATATCCACCAATAACTGGGACAGAAAAGATAACTTCAAGATGCCGGCGCAAACAGATCGGGATTCGGGTCCAAATATGACACTTTGTTGAATTGCGAAGTAATGATGCAGATCATCACGCACATAATTCAGGGGTGGTTTCAGGGTCGAGTTGACAAATATACACACCTGCAAGAGAGTATGCGTTTTGAACAGAACCTATCCAAACCCATTGTTACTTTCGAATCACTCTATCTGAAAAGGGTTCATGCCAGCGTTGATACTATCCAGCCAGCCTGAGAGTTTTGACTTGTGTACACATGACCAATTTCACTGCTGTACCCAAAAATGTTGGAAACGACGAAACAATGCAATCCGAATTCAAGATACTACGTCACGGTATAGGATTACGACCTGGCCCACTGTAAACGCGCCACATGGTCAAATGGGGCTGAATTCAGTTGACTCGGACTTTTGGTGGTTTGAAACTTTGAACTGACAACAAACACGTCGAAATTTTTGCAAGTCTCATTTTTCACTTCGATGCGTCGATGTCAATCTCAGGACAGTTGCGGTGATAATCCACTTCAAGGGCGAACAGCTTCGGCTTAGACTAGACCATTACCTGAGCGGTATCTTATCAGTTCACCGATGTTCAACTTGCACAGAACTCTTTCCAACTGCGACTAAACGACGGAACCTTAGAAATTTGTGAAATTCGACTTGCGTCAATATGGTGGGATATCCCCGCCCATTGCTACTCGTCGACGTCAAGTGCGAGACGTTTTACTTTGATTTTGGTATACCAGTTGCGAAGTGACGGTTTCTCAGGCGCCATCAGCGGCTATAACGTGCTCACTTCATAATCATGGCCGCCCGCTCGTGAGTATATATCCATGCTTTGGCCGCCAGATATTCTCTATTCTGAGCTGATCAATGCAACCAATTCTGATGTCAGCCAACTGTATGACATCAAGGTTCTCAATCAATACTACCTGTTTTTCGCTGTACCACTTCTTGGAACAATCATAGGGCGCGTATCATGTCAAGATTCTGTAGCCCAAACAATTTGGCATTTTAGACGTCATTTCTGCAGATCCGCGACATACTCGCAAATATTCAATTTTGTTGATTTCTTTCAATCTTGTCCACTTTCAGGGCCAAATTGTATTCGGAACAAACTTCAAATCCTACAAATACGGCTGTGATGTAGCTTTACATCTATCGGCTTCCGATAGTCCTACGGATCAATTATTTTGCGTTTGATATGCCTCATTTACTCAACCAAAGAGAAATCTCATATCATCCCGGCGCAGGGAAATTCCTTCCCGGTTGCATCTTGGTCTCATCCATGGATCGTATCTCAAACTAACCCAACCGGTTAACTACCACTCAGACCCGCCTAAAAACTTGGTTCTTGCGGCCGCATCTAGATTGGATCTCATTGCAAACTTCTCTTCATGCCTGTGGGGATTCAGGAGGCCGTGGTGAGTGCGATGCTCTTTGTATTAAGTACATCAACGGCTAAACCAGCGCCGCTGAGTTTATTCAGCGTTTACCACCTCGTCTACTTAGAATCACATAACTTAGGCGCTACCACCTATCTGGTATTATCTGTCATGAAACCGGACATGCCGCGCGGTAGCTTACAGAACATGGGACAAACCTGGCATGATAGAATTTCTGCTCGTCAGCAGTTTCTCGCACTTGTGTGTTATTCTTGTTCAGAGACATTTTGGAAACGCTTTGCACCCATTCGTCCGACCCTGATTCATTTCGGATTCTTATCCACGACGCGGAGGTTGACAAAATGAATAGCAGGTACACTCTTGCCAAATCGATCTCCGACACATCCAAACTCGCCATTTCCCGTCATGATGGGTTCTGAGGAGGATGCCCAGCGCACTTATGAAAGCGATAGGTCCGCCTTGATGCTCCGCAGTGCCCGAGCAACCCTGCTTGCATTGATGCAAAATGTAATTGTGGTTATTTGTGCTGATCCGCTGGATTCACTGGTTTCCAGGTGTCTGTGTTTGTTATACGCCTTGCTTTGAATGTATTTTCAAGCAATCATCTTCGATCATCAGCGATCCATGCGCTATACTATTTCGATGAATATGCGATTGATGCGCTCTTCCTTTCTGGACTAGGTGTATACCCTCCCTCCTTCAAGACTTGTGACCCGATGGACGATTAATAAAAAACCCCGAGTCGGAACGTTCGAATACATGTCGATCGTCACCTGTGGGCATGTGATGCGCAATACTTGCCTTCTTTTGACCAATCATGTCACGCATATAATGTAGACTATTCTCCAACTACGGTCCACCCTCAACGGGTATCCTCTGCCGTCCTCCAGATGTATCACGTAAACCCTGAATCAGGCAGGCTGTCTCCTCATGGTTGGTTCATCATTCCAGCGCTCTGTGTCGGCTGTCCCGGGCAATGCATCACGACCCTGATGTACCGTTCATCACGGCAAATCCAGTACATACAACCTCTCGGTCGTGTAATTTGCGGGCCTGCCTAACGACAGGAGAAAGCATATCTTATACCGTGTGTGTTCTACCCGACCCTTCACCGTCACCAATGCTGATTGCGGCATTAATGCGGTAGTTGACGAACATCGTTCAATTTTGATCTTGTTCGGTTGAAACGCCCTCTCGGAATACAGGAATGGCTTATCGCCCTTGAAATCAACGTTGTCGACGATCGAAAGTGCCCGATCTTTGCGGGCAACGATAACGGAGACAAGGGATGGCTTGTTTCGCAATAACGTGCATACGGAGCTGCATCATGTTAGGGGTAATATAGGACCCGACGTTCGTAAATTATCACTTAGGCTCAGAGACTATTTGGGAATCTGATTGGAGTCCTCACGGCAGTCTCGTTTTGTTTATACCTGTCTACGCCTGCCTCACGTCGTCGGTTTGGGGTGTCAGCGATTTCGGTTTCGGTGAGTTATTACAGCATAACTTTGCCCTCTAATTTTAATGCAATAGCACTCTGACCCTCTCAGTCGATTAAGAATATATGCCTAGGTTCATCGCTCAAGTGCTCCGGACAACAACGTCAGTTATTCCTTCGCGTATTCCCCACCAGGTAACGCTTCTCTTTTGCTGAGCCTCGTTCCTCTTCATTGCCATCAGCGATGCATGCTTATCCGACGGTTGGCTTCTGGAGGGCTTGTCGACCCAAAACGTCAGGTATCAGCCTTCGGGTGCTTCCTAGTTCGCTTCAATGCTCAAGAATACATCAAACGCGCGGAAATTACACAAATTACCCAACTTAGTCGAGCTCGTGATATCATGATTCTCCGCCTACTCTGCATGGACGTGTACGCCGACGTGCTTATCCCTGAAAGTTCGACCGCCCAGTCGAGGTTGATGATCCCGAATGGCACTGTGATATAGGTGATCACATTGAGTTCTACATACCCGGCCTTTGTATTCATTTTATTGGTACTTCACACAACACTGGGTTGCGAACTGTCTCGGAAACTCGCACCAGTGTGTGACTTCACGCTTCTTGCATCTCGATTTCTATGAACCACCGTTAGTATTGCCTTCATCCTCTATTGGCAATTGTGCGTTATCTATGCATCATGTATTTGTGACGATCTCGAAGACATTCAATGGTCTGAATGGCAGGCTCGTCCCAATGCTTGTGATTCCGACCAATCAAACGCGAATAAGATTATTTACTATAATATAGTATTTCGAACGTTGACTTCTACTCCAAGAACGTTCAGCATCGTTAAATCTCATGGGATCTATATATATGTGGTAAGCTGCGATAGGGGCGCGGAGGACTTTCGAGTTATGCACCTAAAAGCCTGACTTTGCTATTGACTACTTGTTCGTGGCACGACCAGAACTTAGGAGGCATCAGTGCCGGTTTAATTTTTTTCTTAGAAAGTCGTCCTCTTTCCTTAATGGTTCACGAATCACGATGTAATCCTGGAGAAGGTTTACAGTAGGAGCTCAGAATCATATTTTTCCTACGTCACCTGTGGTACCGGTCTCACGAAATAGCGAGATTAGGCCGAGGATGTTCTCGAAGAAGGTTGAATTTTTTCCATAGACCATTTGCACATTGTGAGCCCATATACACTCACATTCTAGTTTCTGCGTTACGTCGGGGTGGGTTCAAGTTATCCGGTTTTCTGCTTCTCGACGAGTCCTTTCTTCCGCAATTCTTGCTTGTGTGCATTCTCTTCAACCAGTTTCCTTAATCTAGATAACTCTTCCTGGAGTTGTTCTTTGTTTTTGCGTAGCAACCGCTCTTCTCCGACGGGTTTCATTTTGGCCGTCTCCTGTTCTTTCTGAGCCTGTTCTGCCTTCCGAGTCGCCTGTTCTACTTGCTTCTGCATGTTTGCAATTTCCTCCTGCAGCCTCCTTCGATGTTCTTCTTCACGTGCAGCCGAGACTATTCTCCGGACCTCGATAACTTTTATTTCGCGTTCCTTCTCCGCAGCTTCACTCTCCGCCCTTTCTCGTTTCATTCGAATCTGTCCGCTGCCTGCAGAGCGCTTCCGTACTGTTATAACCGACCGACAGATCCGGAGCGGCCAGCCATTGCAATATTTTCTCGGTTTCCAGGTTTCGAACTGCACAAAATTTAAAAAAAAACATACCGGATGTGAAGATGTCAACCATACCGATTATATCGACGCCAGGGACGAGTTGTTCTCGAACTTGCTGACCGATTTTCTTGACATCATGGCGCGTCTCTATTTGAACCCACCAATCAATTTTCTCTTTAAGTTGCAACCTTGCTTGCGTTCGTTGACGCGTGGCTCCCAAGCGTTGAATTAAGATACCACTGTGCGGCGCGCTATGCGAATACAAATTATGAATCCACGAAGTTACCCTTATCACGAGATTGAATCCTACCAATGAGTGACGAATTCGTGCACTCTTCAATGAGCACCGCTATTTTCAGAGCAGTGCATCCAATCTCTTCGGTTACGTTCACAGTACCCTCGATCTCCCGTAAGTCCGGACAATCATGCGCGACACAAATCATCTCGCGCAAGCTTTCCGCCAGATCACGAACATCGGCGTCTTGAAAATTCTGTTGCTGCACAGCCTGACATTGTGGACCGTCTGAATACATACGAGGCAAAGTCTTCTCGACAAACTCACCTTATACGTGGCGGAGAGGACAGTCCATGGGATCTTCAGATTGGATGTGCCTTTTTGCGGTGTTATAAAGTAGATGACAGATGAAAGGTATTTGCAGACGAAACTTCCATCAAATAAAGCCTGAATAAAGCGGGAAAACCCACAACAAGCAACTCGCTTTACAAGCCAGTTTCGATGCATCCTTCCATCCATTCAACTTCCAGATCTTGTTCCCGTTAACGGAAACCTTAATACGATGCTGACATGTCTCAAAATTTCCCGCAAGACCACCTGCAACCGCAATATCCGCGAGCAGCACTGATGAGTAGAACTAATATAAGAAATAGCATACTAATATACTCACTGGATAAGTGGCCGCACAAATGTGACCCGTCCTCGGAATTCGTTGTGCCTTCGAGTTTGAAGGGCAGTGAAACAGTTGAATCAAGTTGGTTCATGAGCAGGCCAAGGTGGTGATTTAGTTAAGGCTGTCACAGACGCGCAGAGGCATGTCAGTGTATGGTGTCGCCTCGTGTGCGTACCGCTACTCACTTTGTTTTCATAAAGAAAAGTAACGGTCTCTACAGTGGGGGTTTACCGCCCACTTAGAGTCCCAGAGAAGGGTGGTCTCTGCCAAAATTCAACCCGTCGTCGTCGGCTAGCTTTTCTTCTAGCTGAGTTTCGTTCCTCGCTGTCATCGACGATAGCTATCCAATGCATAGTTCCGAGAGGCTTGTCGACTCCGACCACCACAACGCGTCCTAATTCGCTTAAAAGGTCAGTGAGGAAATCAAACAAAGATGGCATGGGAGTCGACCTCACGATACCTTCCGACGACTCTGCTTCAAGTTGGCCGTGCTGATTGCATATAATTAGAATTGACAAAAGCTTGAAGCTCTGCAATATCGGTAATCACGTTGAATTTCTACACGCCCAACATTTGGGAAAATTCACGCAGATTCGAGTGTCTTGGAAGACTGATATAGTTCGCGACCGCAAGCTTCGTGATTGCTATGATGCCGATGCTGTGCCGGTGATGTTTGGTGTTGTTGAAACCAAAGGCTGCAGCCAAACAGGGCCAATCATGACATCATGTTAGCATCGTCCACTGTACCAGACAATTTGAACTGAGTCAACCCACCCAACTGGGACATGGTCCTCTTCCCGCTCGGCATGAAGCCCGGAAACGCATTCCCGCGACAGGTTTTACCCGCTCAATCCTCCGGCCGTCGTCCGAGGGAGTTTGCGTTACGCCACGACACCTGACAACGCCTTCCAGAAGATGTTCTGGTCGACAGGGTGATGTGCCCGAGCGTGCCTGCCGGGAGTCATGACTTAGCAATATCTTAGATCTATACCCCTCGATTTTTTGATGCTCGACCTGTAGACAAAGAACGTTCGAAGCCATTCAACAGACCCGATGAAATTGATCTGAATAAAATCAATACAGCAGTTGTCGAGGTAAGTGGCCTATTAAAATCATTGCATGCAGTGATCTTCGAATGATCATCGTCATTAGACTCGGACTTTGAATGGAGCTGGATTTGGTGGACTCGGACTTTCGGACTGAAGACAGTATGTCAAAATTTGTCCAAGTCTCCCCCTTGACTTCGATGCGTCAACGTCAACCCCAGGACAGTCGCGGTGATAATCCGCTCCGGCTTCGACTAGTCCATACCTGGACGGTATCTTATCGGTTCACCGTGACCGATGTCCAACAGTTCTTGCCTGATAAACTCAACTGCGATCAGACGACAGAATTTTCAAGTGAAATTCGACTTACGTTAATATGGTGGGATATCTTGCTCAAGCGCGAGGTAGTTTCCTTCCATCTTGGTATGCCGGCTGTGAATTGACAGTTTCTCAGATGTCATTAGCGGCTATAACTTGCTCACTTCATGGCCGCCCGCTCGTGAGTATATATCCATGCGTTGGCCGCCAGAGATTCTCTCTATTCGGAGCTGATCAATGCAACCAATTTCTAATGTCAGATCACTGTATGATGCCAAGATCTCAAGTAAATGTTACCTGTTTCGCGGTACCACTTCTTGGAACAACCGTAGGATGGCGGGTGTGTGGGACAGTCCTACGAATCAATTGGCTTGTATTTGGTTTGCCTCATTTATTCAAACAAGGAGAAATCTCACACCACAGGGAAATTCCTTCCCGGTCGCATCCACGGATCACCCCTCAAAACTAACTCAACCGGTTGACTGTGACCATTCAAACCCGGCGGCCCAAAGGCTTAGTTCTTGCGGCCGCATCCAGATCGGATCTCATTGCAAAAGTATACACCCCGTACTTCTCTTCATACCTGCGGGGATTCAGGCGGCCGTGGTGAGTGTGATGCTCTTTGTAGTGGTACATCAGCGGCTAAGCCAATGCCGCTGAGTTTATGCAGCGTTTACCACCTCGTCCATTTAGAATCACATGCCTTGGGCGCTACTACCTATCCGGTATCATATATCATGAAACCGGCCATGCTGCGCGGTGGCTTACAGAGCACGGGACAATCCTAGCATATTAGGATCACTGCTCGTCAGTTTCTCGCACTTGTGTGTTATCCTTGTTCAGAGACACTTTTGACTCATTCATCCGACCCTGGTTCATTTCGGATTCTTATCCATGACACAACGGTCGATAAAATGAATGACAGGTACATTCTTACCAAATTGATCTCCAATACATCCAACCTTGCCATTTCCCGTCCGTTCTGAAGAGGATGCCCAACCCACTTATGAAAGCGATAGGTCCTGATAGGTCCGCTCTAGTGTCCAAGCGACCCTGCTTGCTTTGATGTAAAAAGTAATCGTGGTTATTTGTGCTGATCTGCTGGATTCATCGATTTCCAACTTGTGTCTGTGTTCGTTATACGCCTGACTTTGAACGTCTTTTCAGGAAATCGTCTTCGATCATCAGCGATCCATGCGCTATGCCTGTATACTTTCCTTCCTCCTTCAGAGGTTGCGACCCGATGGACGATTAACGAGAAACCCCGAGTCGGAACGTTCGAATACATTTTGATCGTCGCCTGTAAGCATGTGGTGCGCAACGCTTGTCGCGGCTCGAGCAGGTGCAGGCCCTCGTGCTCTGGATGGCTTGATGGAGACATACTTTCTGTGGTGTTACTCATGGTACGTTGGGATGCACAACGATGTTTATTTAGGTCGTCGGTTTCCGTCATAACGCACGCATTGTAAACGTGTCAAGCATGGATCCTCCTCAGGAACACTTCCGATCCAATGTCCCAAGCCAAGTGCCGGCGGCGGGGGTGCTCGTCACTGCCTGCAGCATCGAAGTAGATAACGAGACGATACCATGCAGGCAGCCCACGGCCAAAATTATTTTGTTCAAGTCGTTATATAAATGTAGGAAATGGGAAACGTACTTCATAGCGATGGACTGCAAGCTTCGGGACCATAATTAGTGTCCATCCCGAGTCAACAAAGTTGTTCGTCAACGAAGCCGTATCTACAGAAGCTAGCTCAGCTTCAATTGCTGCTGAAAAACCGAGTCGCCGAAAATATCTCTGATGCGGGCAGGTCTATTAGTACATCGGCTAACTTTTCATTACTGTTTCATTCCTTCTTATTGTCATCAACAGTACCTACTTATTCGATGGATGGATGGTTTTATACTTCCTAGTCTCTAGAGACCTTTCGACTCTGACCATCACCAGTCGGACGTGTTAGAGGCTTGATAGGAGAAGTAGCAGGAAGCTGCGACGGTGGGCGAAGGAAATTTTATGGTAAGCATTAGCAGAAGAGAGGGAAATTTTGATTGTCAGGTGAATAATGTACAATGATACTAGGGAAAACATTCTGACGAAGTTGTAAACTAAATAAGATATATCCGTGGCCCACCAGTGCCGAAGATTCTGCCAGCTACTATCCTACATACGAACATCAATAATACGACGGCCGCAATCAAGATCTATCTCCGAGTCAGCCAGCTAATAATGCTAGAGACCACGACAAAAGGCACTGGCAGACTGTTCTGAGCAATTTCGGCGCGTGCTTTTTCCTCGGCGTCTCTCCTGGCTTGAGCAAGGTCCCGTATCGCCTTTGCGCGTGTGCGGGATTCTTCTTGTCTTCGGTTTTCTGCTTCCTGACGAGCCCTTTCTTCTTCCGCAATTCTTGCTTTGCGTGTATCCTCTTCTTCAACCTGCTTCCTTAACCTGAATAATTCTTCCTGAAGTTGTTTTTTGTGCTCGTCTTCTGCTCTTTGGCGGAGCAAACGCTCTTCTTCTACACGTTTCATTATAGCCGCCTCCTGTTCTTTCTGAGCCTGTTCTGCCTTCGCCTGTTCTATTTGCTTCTGCATATTCGCAATTTCCTCCTGCAGCCTCTTTCGATGTTCTTCTTCCTCATGCGCAGCCGCTAATCTCCGGTCCTCGATAACTTTGATTTCGCGTTCCTTCTCCGCAGCGTCTCTCTCCGCCTTTTCTCGCTCCCTTCGAATCTGCTCGGTTTTCGCCTTCTCGACCCGCTGCATTTCCCTCCGAGCTTTCTCAACTTCTTCCTGTAGGATCTGAAGACGTTTCCGCGATTCTTCTTCGTCACGCGCCTTCATTCGTTTCTCCTCTTCCAGCGCTCGAATGCGTTGCTCCTCCTCAATACGTTTGGCAGCCAACAATTCCTGCTCTCTTCTCGCGTGCTCCTCTTTCGTCTCTTCCATCTGTTTCTGTACCGTCGACACGTGCTCATTGAGTGCCTCGAGAGCCTCCACTTGTTTTCTGTGTGCGTCCTCCATCTCAAATATCTTTGCGTCCAGTTTCGCCTTCTCCTCAGCGTATTCGGCGGCCATTTGCTCAGCGTCACGTCGGATCCTCATTATCTCCTGGTGCTTTTGCTCGACTTCTTCGCGCAATTCCTCTCGCGTCTCCTCGTCTTTGGCTTTCAAAGCTTTCTCCATCTCCGCTCGGAGATTCACCAACTCCTCGCTATGACGATCTGCCTGGAACTGGAGTGCCCGAGTGAGTTCAGCACCTGCTCCTGTATGTGCAATGTCCAGGTGTTTATTGACCAGCTCGTCTTGAATCTGCAGGGTTGCGGGTTGCTGGTTAATCAAGTGACGGAGGATTCTGTGCGCGCCCTCCTTCGTGCCGTCATGTCGAAGCATTCTCGCCCCCTTTTCAAGAACAGGTTTGAAAAACTTGTCCTTTCCTGCAAGTTCTGCTTCCCTGGCCTCCCCGAGCTCAAGCTTCACTTCGCTCCACATGTTGCTGACGAGCAGGACAGATTTGAGGCTGCTCTCTCCGCAGAGCTCGCGGAACATCGTGAAATTTCGCTTGGACGTGCCGCCCATCCTGAAGTCGGAGATGCGGTGCATGTAAATGACACCGGCGAGCTTTGTGCCCTGCTCATAACTACACACCCGTTCAAATCCACACAATAACTACGATTATAAGATGCGACTCACGTGTTTTGAAGGTAAGCAGCGATTAACTTCAGGATATCTGTGTCCTTCCGGCTTGTATCGTCAAAGCCGGGCGTATCAATCAATGTGACGATGCGCCCATTCAATCTGAAGGGTTTTGAGGTCTGAATCTCGCTCGTGCAGCTTTCGAGTCCCTTCCCGATGGTAAAGTCTGATGCACTCGCGCAGTTGATGAACTGTGGAATCGTTGGTAAATATTTTCGTTTCGTCAGATAGCGTAGCACTCACAGTTGTCTTTCCACTCCCGGTGGCCCCCATTATCCTAAAAACATATGTTAGCAATGAATATCGCAACAAGCGAAGGTACGTACGCTATCCTCATCTCCCTGTTATACGCCATCTGATGCGTAGTTAGAATGGGCGCTTGAAAGACTAAACTGAGCAGGCTTACTAGGTACGTTAGAAGTTGAGCAGAACAGGTTCAGTGAGCTAGTAAAAGTGGACTTGACTCCCTTGCTAGGTTCTAGCGATCCACGTATACACGGACTAAAGTTGGCTTTATACTGGGGGCCACGCCCACTACACGACTAATACCCCCTGAAGGTTCTTGCGATATCGCTGCTAATCACGGCATTGTGATTTTCTATACGAAGGTTCGAGAGACGAGCCCCCAGCGTTGCAAATTTAACATGAGGTCTATGTCCCTATCTGCCTATAGCCAACACCGCGTAACATGGCAACAAGTCATGCTTCTCTGAACTTATGGACGGTGTTGGATGGTATGTTGCGGCTGGCTGTCCTAGAACTACAAAACAAGCCTGCTTTCTGGTGTTCCTGCCTACCTGCAACTCAGTTTTCATTTACGCCGATCGTCGATTTGCAGCATGGACTCCACAGACTCGTATTTGCCGTGTCCCTCATGCTGATTGCAGCCTTCTGCTTCACGCCGCATGTTTCTTCATCATGCAGCAAGCATGCGGCGATACAACACAATCCACCTCCAGTACACATGTGATTCATAGGATGGGCCAATCAAGTATCGTGTAAGTGAATATCTCGTGAAAACGTCCAATCAAACAGAATCTAGCTATGCAAATCTACGCAGTATCAATCCGTAGTTCTCTCCCGCACCTCCTGTTCGATCTTCTTCAATTCCGCTGCGTAACCCGAAGCCAGCCTCGCCGCTTCGTTCTGTACCCGATGTAGTTCTGCCTCCATCTGCTCGGCCTCTTCCTGCAATTCCATCCGCGTTTCCTCGTCCTGAGCTTGGGCAGCGGCCTCCATTTCGGCACGGAGAGCATCGAGCTCCTCACGGTGTCTCTCCGCTTGCTCCATGAGGTCTCTGTTCAACGCAGCAAATGCCCCTGATTGCGTTATGTCCTTTTGCTCGTCAACGAGCTCACGCTGTATGCGAAGAACTGTGGGTGGTTTGTCGATAAGGCTACCTAGAATCGTTTGTGCGGATTCGGGTGTGTCATCGTGCCTGCACAGCTGTGCGCCACTGACGAGTATTGGTTTGAAGAAGATATCTTTAGACCGAAGTTCTTCTTCCCTTGCCTCCGCGTCTTCTCTGTTGGCAGTGTTCCACATATTGGTACAAATGACAACGTTTTCATACGACTCTTCACCGCAGAGCTCTTGGAACATTTGGAAGTCGCGTCGGGATGCCCCTCCCATCTTCAAGTCCGAAATTCGCTGCATGTAAATTACCCCCGAAAGCTTCACGCCTTGGTTGTATCTAAAGGTCCGGGCGATCTCAGCGAGCTTTCTGGCTTCTTAAGGAAAACATACCTCGTGACAAGATGGGCAGCAATCACCTTCAAAACATCCGTGTCGCTTTTGGTTGTATCGTCGAAACCAGGGGTGTCGATGAGGATGACCGAACGGCCGTTCAGCTCGAATGGCCGGGATAATTGTACTTCGTTAGTACAACTCTCGAGTCCCATCCCAACTCTCAAATCCGATCCGGACACGAGGTTGATAAACTAGGGTTTCTGTTCAGCACGAATAAAAACTGCCGAGGAGGAATGTCACCCACTGTCGTTTTCCCGCTTCCTGTTCCACCCATTACCCTGGATAAAAGCTCAGAATTGGAAGTATGAGCTACAATGAGCGACATACGCCACATAGACTGTTTCTGGGACGCTGGTTGTCGGCGGCGGAGCTTCCTCGTCAGGAATCTTTATGCCCTTGTCACGTCGACCGCAGAGGTTAGCAATAATTTGGCCCATTGTTGAGTACGATCTCAGAAAGCGTTGGGTGTAAAAGTGAATGAAAGCGCCGTTCTTCGCTGCGGTACTTCAAGAAACTGCATCGTCCTCGAGTATCATCTTCGCCAACACGTGTTGGCGGCATACTCACCACGAATTTGCAAATTTGGGTATTATACGCACTACAGGGATGCGTAACAAACGTGGTCGCCTCGCCTCAATCATGTGTATATGCTGTATCAATCACTATCACGTATAGCGCAATGTTGCAAGTATACTCTGGCCCTTATGTTACTGCTGTCTTGGTAAGTATCAGTGAAAGGCCGAACCGTGCATATACTTGCAGGCGCTTCTCATAGTACTTACGAGCGCAAGTTAACATGTATATAATCTTAGTCCTGGTCTCGTGAGAACCATGTTTACAGATCGATATCGACGTTTGACACAGATGAGTTTCTGGTCCAGGAGCACCCAAAATTGTATGTCAACTAGTCCTTGTTGGCTTTTGGCCGTAAAATGTTTTAAGATACAAGTGTTGTGGGTATTGGGGCCCGGGGTCATCCCACTCAACTGCACTGCGAGCCCGGAACTCGCATTGCGCACAAAACAAAAAGACTGGACGTTCAGGGGATTGAACCCTGGACTTTATACAGGTTTTACGGAATATCCCGTAATGCATTTCGAAATGCAAAGCATACGCGCTACCACTGCGCTAAACGCCCATGATAGACATTCTTCTGGTGTATAGTACGATCAAGGGAAGTCAAGACTCAAAAGGGAATTCTACAGCCAATCTTTTTGTCGCCATTCGACACGAGTTTTAACGATGGTATTGATAGCCATTTTGGCGAGCATCTTCCCTTTCCACTTCGTTCTGGCTTTACAGCATTCAAGACTATGTATATGGTGTTCGAGGCCCAATCGCATGGCTTCGTGGACTTAGTGGCTAACCGGAACCGTGCATGTTTGTTTGTTTATTTGTTTTGTTTCGCTTTGGACCCGAGTTTGAAATTCCCGGAGCTCACACCCCCTCTTGAAAACACCAGCTCTTTTCGCTGATAGTATCAAACAGTTTTACAGCACATTGTGACTTTATAATTGGCGAGTTTCAGTTCCCCTGCGTTTAAGTTATCCATTCATCATACATGGATCCAGGCTATACATAAATATAATGCCACCATTTCCACTCACGTACTATCCAACGATTCAAGAGGTTACCCCACTTGTTGTTCCAGAAGCCGTGGCAAGAGTCCAAGAACAGATCGACAAAGAGATTGAAACGCTCAATCAGCGATTGCTCGAACTTCGATCACAACGCAATGCAGTCACCTGCATTTCATCTTTGCCGCCTGAGCTTCTTGCAAAGGTCTTCATGGAGTATGCTTATCAGGCGCACAAGGAAAATTCCAGCCAATACTACTACCGGTCCAAATCATTGATATGGATTAAGGTCACACATGTCTGTCGCCACTGGCGTCAGGTTGCTCTTGCCTTTCCTGCTCTTTGGACTTTCCTCGTCTTGGAAAACCCACGATGGACTGAAGAGATGTTAATTAGATCGAAGATGGCACCATTGGTCATCGATTTGCGATCAAGGGACCTTGGCCTAACAGTAAAGAATGCCACCAGCAAGGCTCTCGAACACATTTCACGTGTCCGAGAACTAAGCCTTGCTGCAACACGGAGAGCAGTGAACGAATTTGTGGCACTTCTTACCTGTCCCGCACCCCTTCTAGAATCTCTTGTATTATCGGACGCTTCATCGGACATCTCCATCTATGCACGTACAGCTACCATTCCGGTGGATCTTTTCAGCGGACAAACTCCCAACCTCCGCAAAGTAACATTAGAGAAAATAGATATCGCGTGGCCCTCGTCCCTTCTCGTTAACCTCACTCACCTCGATATCCGTAATCTCATTCCACAATTGCGACCCTCGCTATCGCAACTCCTGGAAAGTCTGCGTCGGATGCCAACTTTACGCAGATGTACATTGAAAGATGTTCTTCCCCTCCTTCCGGAAAATGTTATGTCCGTTTCAACCGTACCGATTGAACAACGGGTCACCCATCTCGCACTGGAATCGCTTTATCTCGGAGGAACCCTTTTGGAATGCACTCAGATCCTGGCTCATCTGAGTTACCCTAAAAATACTATTCTCAAACTTGATTGTTTGGCCACTCGCTCCGACGGACTGGACTTCTCGCCCCTATTCCCATTTATCTCCCACCTTGGAGGGGGTAGTATTGACGACTCTGCGTCTTCGTGCGCAGCATTCCAATCGATGTCTATTTCCCGTCGACTAAATGGATCACGTGGAAACGGGGTATTTATATGGTGTACTGCCGTGAAAGAACGACCGACACATAAAGTTTCCGCTACTATGGTTATGGTCGAGAATTATCGACATGATGACTTTCAGTTTGCGTTAAACGCCTGCTGGAGCGTACATTCCCCCACGGGTCCGATCGCGAGCATATGCACCGTTCTATCGCTGTCGAATATTCGCAACCTTGTCATCGATGGTCTTTCAGATCTTTCAGAGGAAATTTTGCTAAAAAGCTTGCGCAATGCCCACAACCTAAAGGAAATCACTTTTCACGAATCTTCGGTCGCAGGGTTTGTGAAAGCGTTGGCTAAAGATGCGCCAGATGGGTACCAGCCTGGTGACAATACCGTTTTCCTTCCTTCCCTGGATTCAATTACCCTTGAATATGTTGATTTCGATGATGCCGAGGCAGCTTACTATGGGTCCAGAGGTGTGACTGTGATAGGCTTACGCGATGCACTCATGGTCCGTGCAAATCAAGGCGTAGATATCGAGAGATTGGCCATTAGCGAATGTCACAACGTCTTCGAGGATGATGTGAACCTTCTGGAAGAAGTTGTAGTTGACTTTGATTGGGATGGCGTTGAACATTATGATGATGAAGAAGACGAAGACGAGGATGAAGACGAAGACGAAGATAACTACTATGGTTATGAAGAAGAGTACTATGGTTATGACGATGAATTTTACTAGTATGTAAGCTGGCGAGGTTTCAATTTCAGAGATTACCCGTTTCTTTTCGAGTGTTGACTATGGTATAGACGGCATTTATTCTGTCATTCGATTCAAAGTAATAGCGCCGTAATAAGTTCAATCTCTTCATGCCGCGAATCTAGGCTTTATGTAAGTACTCGACTCATCCCAGACGCTGGTGGTGCTCCAAATTCGGCATGCAACAACAACTGAGCGAAAACGTGTCAGGAACAGTGCACATGTTGCACCACAACGCCTGGTCTTCAACCACAACCACGGTTGAGATGCATTGGGCCCGCATCGGGTAGTTCTGATATCATCTGAGTAATTGCGGAAAAATCGCTGGGTTAGAATGTTATCCCAATTAGGGATGCATTTGTCATTATAGGTCCGATGAACTACCCGAAAAAAAAGTGGCCTGATACTTAGGCGATCGCATAAAAGCACTCATAATAATGTTCTCCTGAATTTTCCACTACTCCCTTGTCATCAGCGCTCAATTTCTTCAGTTCGAGTTCTTCCCAATGGATCTCGTTCTCGGTATTGCAGATGACTACATCCTAGACAAAGCCTGGGCCCGACTCGTGCCAAATACTAACGCGTTGTTCGAATCATCATTCACAATATCAAACTCTGCTAACCTTTCATCAATATCTTGGTCTGCAAAGTCTGCATGGGCTCGCGATTATGTACCGCGACAAATCCTATCTCTCAGCATAATCACGTTGATTGGCATTCACCTGCTCTATTTTATATTCGCTGGCCTTTCATACATGCTCATTTTCAACCATGAAATGATGCGTCACCCACGATTCCTAAAGGACCAAGTCAAACTCGAAATTCAATGTAGTTTGCGCGCGTTTCCCATGATGACGCTCTTAACTCTCCCTTGGTTCCAAGCCGAGGTCATGGGATACTCAAGATTGTATGACAACGTAGGGGATTATGGGTGGACGTACTTCGTTCTCTCAATACCGTTGTAAGTTCAGAAGAGCAACGCTCGAGTTCAACGCTAATTATTTCATAGCTTCCTACTTTTCACAGACTATGGTATCTATTGGGTACATCGTCTTCTGCATCACCCAAGTATATATAAAACATTCCACAAGCCCCATCACAAGTGGATCAGTAAGTGGCGTCCTTCAAAATTTTGATACCACTCTGATGTGTGCATAGTCCCCACGCCTTTTGCATCCCACGCCTTCCACCCAGTCGACGGATATTTACAATCTGTGCCATATCACCTCTTCATATTTATATTCCCTCTCCATCGATGGCTGTACCTGGCGCTCTTTGTCTTTGTCAACTTTTGGAGTATATTTGTAAGTTGGCATGTTGATCGATACCTCATGTTTGCTAATTAGTACGATTCAGATCCATGATTCGGACATGATAACAGGGCACGCGCTTGAAAAGGTTATTAATGGACCTGCACATCATACGCTGCATCATCTTTATTTCACAGTCAACTATGGCCAAGTCAGTATTCCATCAATTTATGGTATTTCACGTGTACTAACTTGCACTACAGTATTTCACATGGGCTGACCGAATGGGAGGCTCTTATCGTCAACCTGAATCACATCTAGATCCTTTATTAGAAGTCAAGAAGACGCTTTGAATTCGTCCGAGGCAACATTAGACTAAGCAGTGCCGCGCTGGATCTTCTATTATGAGGATACATTTACATTGGCCAATGCTGATAATTATGTTACATTTTGTTACATTTGTATCCATTGCATTCTACCATACCCTGTTTTCTTGTCAACGATTAGAAGCAATTAGCAATTCCTCGACAGCTCTGCGTGTCTGACAAATAAACATTGTTTGATAACAGTCTAAAAGGCGAACTCCGTAATGCAGGTGCGTGCATTTGACCGCAAAGATCTTTCAGTGCGCGAGTATACTTCAATCAACGACACAGACCACTTTTCCAGCTGCATGGTTTGCTTCCATGTGTTGTTGAGCTTCCCCAGCATCTTCCATTTTGAACACCCTATCAATTTCAAGTTTAATCTCCCCGTTCGCTACCCCATCAACAATCCACTGCAGCGGCGCTGTGGATGTGTCGACCGTCCCAGAGGAAAACATTGTCAAATGCTTCGGCAATGCACCGTTAGGCACAAAATTAGAATCCGTAACCATAAAATGACCTCACCTTTCTCGGAGCAAGGCATGCCATAGGATCAAAGTTCTTGCATGTCCACTCCCCTGATACACAACCAATCATGCTCACTGTCCCGTCTGGTGCCAAGCTCGCACAAGAATCTGGAAGAGTTGGTCCGCCAACAAGCTCCACACACTTGTCTACGCCTTTTCCCCCAGTAAGCTTCTTCACCTCATCGGCGATAGAACCAGAAGTGTCAACAATAACCTCGTCTGCACCGTTCGTGCTGACAGCTAGAACTTTCTTTTGTGACCGAGTAGTGGCAATTACTTGACGACAATTGAATAGCGATGACTTCGCGAGCGTGATACACGCAAGACCAACACTGGTTGTGCCCCCTCTGATCAAAAGCGAGTCCTTGGAGCTCAACTTGAGGTCATGCAAAGTGCCCCAGGCTAGACAATCGTAGTAAGGGCGACTGAGATGAGATAAATGTAACGACCCCATACCGGTAAGAAAAGTCTCTGGGATAGCTGCGAACGTGTCCCATCCCATGCCTTTAGGAAGCTTGATAGGGGGAGACACAGATCCTTGGGGCACCGATGTGTACTCAGCATATCCACCTGTCAATATGATAGTGATAAGACTGTGACAGTGGTATAATTGTCTCTAGTACCCACCATCAAATTGCCTACCCATTCCGCCCATCATTGCAGCTACTACGTCTCCTTCCTTCCAACGGCCTCCCCCTGCATCTTTTACTTCACCAACACACTCGATACCCAAAACACGAGGGAATTTAATGCCAGGAGAATGTCCCTGGCGAGTAAACAATTCTGAGCGATTAAGTCCAAATGCTCGCACTCTGATGAGGACATATCCTGCCCTTGGCCCAGGAGCTGGATGAGTTGTCGTATAGACAAGGTCAGAAGGGGAGATGGGTACCCGAGGACAGACGACTGCGCGCATGGCTATGACAATAACAGTCCAAGTTGTGAAGCCCCTCAAATATAGCAGTCACAGTCGTTATAAATATGTCGATGCAGTGACCTCTTTCTTCTGAGTCGGCGAGAGAGCTCACATATGTCAGCTGGGGCGTCTGCGGCTCACAATCCAGGTATAAAGCTCGCCGTGTTATTAATGCAACATCGATGTATATACACAAGGTTAAGCTATTGATAGACGCGCACCCAAATGATCAGCAGAGGAATAAATTTTCACCCTCACTTTTTAGCAGGACGCCTCTTCACTTCCTCGTCTTTGCACGCGTGGAGCATAAGTTTGTTCGGGTGGCCAGGTGTCATACCGCTGTGACCTTTCGACCAATCGTAAGATACAGCATAAGCGAAAATGGTGCCGTTCCGATTGAATGCAGTAGCGCTGATAGGTCCCGGTGCAGCATCGAAGGCTAAATCATTGTCAGTAGGGGGAAATAATTTGGGAACTCGTAAGAGATCACTTTTTAGACGAGTGCGAGCATCCTTATCCCAAAAGTGGATGGTCCCGTCGGATCCTTCACGGGCCTTTAGTTCAGAAAAAAAAGAGTAGGGATTAGTGATGAAACTCACCACAAGTCGAAAAGGTTCCATGTACAGGATGAAATGAGATGTCATTGACCGCGTACACAAGGGACTGATCTTTTGCACTTGGTGTCTGATCTCGACGGTGACACTTGAAAGAGAAGTTGTTACTATGCAAATGATAGTATTGAGATGTTGCACCATCTTATCGCGTTAATATACTTACGCATTGTCCTTATCTTCAACATATCTGACACATAAGGTTAGTTTGCTTTGTATCGATTGCGTACAAATAACGCACTGGATCGCGACACGGCCTTCCACACTACCAACTGCAAAACCGCTGTTCGTCGAGTTAGTAAAGCACGACACTACTCGTGTTTGCCATTTTAATGGAGATGTGATAGTCTTGTGTAGCTGTTAGACTTTGTGGTAATCGGTGCGTTCTCTTTCTTACTTTATAAGGCGTGTTGGGATTGGTGAGATTGAAAATTTGAATATGGCGTTCAGCGGTGCCTACTACCATGAGGGGATATTGCACATCCATGGTGTAACAGCGTTCAGGGAGTTGGACCGTGGCGACCGGTGTTGGCGACCGCATGTCCCAATACTGGTAGTTGCGGTGACATCAGCGGTGTTATATCTGTGAAAAGAAAACGAGGTACTTTAACAGTTTTGTCCCAGCTGCCCGTACCAAGAATCCCTCCTTGAGGCGTTTCTATCCACTTGACAACTTTTACAGGAGCTTCATGTTGTGCCACTTGTTGAGCTTGTCCGGTTGTGATGTCAAACATGCGTGCAGCATTGTCTGCGCCTCCCGATATCACTTTGTTTCCTTCCTGATTTCGCCTATCACAGTGAGAATAGAGAGGAATGAACATGATCTTATCTGACCTTATTCCAGCACACGCTCAATACAGGTCCTTGGTGGGAGTACATGGCTTTGCCTTGGGTCTGCCCACCCTGACCGACTTCGTACAGTCGAACCTATCAGCGACGTGATCGACGCGTGAAATTCGACTCAGATGATGGCTTAAAATGACTTACATTATTATCCCAACTGCCAACTGCCAAATAATCTGCAGCAGAAGAGAAAGCAAGGGAAGATATAGAGTCAGCGGGTGGCTCAGGTACTTCAATGTCTTTATCTGCTACAGCTGGAGTGGTGGTAGAAGTGGTTCCCCCTCCGAAAAATGACATGACGGCTGGATAAAATCACGAGGGAAATTGGATCACTGGTTGAACAACCACAGATTATTGAAAAAGACAAAACTCCTCAGAAACCTCAGCCTTGCCAAGTGATGAGGGATGCTAGCAATAAACAGGTGGCGTGGTAAAATGGTTTCTGCCTGTGTTGGAAGTCAACGGGAGGGCTACTTTACCAGGCGGGTTGGCGTAATGGTAACGCGCTAGTTTCCGGAGGCTGATTCGCTAGAGATTCTGGGTTCGAGTCCCAGGCCTGTCGCTTTTTGTATCAATGTTGCATACAGTACACGAATCTGTTCGCTGACGGCGGCAAACGCCGTCCATCCCATGCCACAACCAGAAGCTTTCTCCCTCTACCATTGGGGCTCTCAAGTTCTTCACATACATGCATAAGGTCTTGTATTTTTCTCATTTGTAACGAAATATAAATGGTCCATATCCGCATCAACGAACGGGAATCTAATCCTAATCCTCACGTCAATTTTATCTCTGTTCTACACGCGCCAGACTCCGCGTCAGAGGAGGTTGCTCGACAGTTGATGCGCGCTCTCGCAGCCCAAGTCAAGCCCATCATGGCAGCACATGGATTTGCTGTCAATAGTTTCGAAGAGGTACGAAAAACATGTAACGTTCGCTCATGTAGAGCTCCAATTCTAAAGTTATTCGCCTCAAGTACGAATACAATCGTGTCTTCGCGGGTCGGAATTGGAACAACGGCGAAACAATTGGTGAGCAGCAGCGGTGTTGAAAATAAATTATGATTTAAACAGTCTGAATCGACGGTCCAGAACTAGTTTTGAGGTCAGCCAGTGGCATGCTACTTCCGACTCACTGGCTCATGAGTACATTGTGTCACGAAGTGAGCTCTTGATTCACTATTTTAGCTCATCGTCCCATTAATGTTGTGGTGTATGGAACTCATAGCTCGCTCACATAACGGTTTGTTCCCTTCATTTTTTCTCTTGACCCCTAATTATAGCGAAATGCAGCATATGAACCATGGACCCGACTTTCAATCACTTTGGAGGCAACTCCGAAATGAGGTTCGCGCCCTTCAAAACAAGGGATATTACGGTGATGGTAGGCAGACGCATATACCTCTGCAATATGAACTAAACTGTGGGAATCAGGTTACTGGTCATCGGGAACCCGACTGGCAGATTCCGCCAGGATTACCGGTCAAGGCATCGAATATGGGGATCTTCCAGAATATATGGTGCGTGATGTTACTTTCTTATCGGACTCATGTATTAAACTCTCGTAGTGTGGTGGAGCTCAGTCCCGCGCTCGCCCTTCAGCGCTTAGGAAACGACGACAGCGGCTCCAGGCTGGGCCGTCGAACCACACTGGTGCACAAACCGCCAAAAAGCGCAAAATCGGGAGCAGAGTGACGGCTCAGGTATTTGGATCTGGAGGAACCACGCTGAACGCAGATGCGGAAGGAGATCAGAAGAACCAGGGCACTGGTTTTCGCAAGAAAGCGACCAGGTGAGTATGATCGCTTGTGCATAATATCAGTCCCAAAGCCATTGTGTCATCCTCACTGCTTTACTAATCAAAAATAACAGCAAACGTGCCCGGGAGGAAAGAGCTTTGGCTGCAGAGCGCCGCTTGCGAAACTTAGCACCAGTTTCTGAAGGATTATCTAAAGTAGAAGACGATGAATCTGGATCCGATAGCGATTCAAATAGGGAAACCGATCAAGATCGCCGTTTAATTATGCTGGATACGATAGGAAAGCAAGATCTGGATGAGCTCAAGATCTCGCTATTTGATTTCTCGGATGATTTTAATCTTCCTCCCAAAACTTGTGGGACGCATGCCATTAACGGCTCGAATAGTGCGCTCATTGATGAAGCTTCGATCGCGGGGCCGTCGAATCTTCGTTCCAATGGTGACTCCACAGTGCGGGGCAAACGAGGTCGTAAAGGTGAAGTAGATAGACAACAGTCTCAGGCATCCAAGCAATCGACAATTTTGGACGCGTTTTCTCCTGTTCCGAACGGCGATCAGCATGCGTTCAATGGGAAGCGCAACAGGAAACAGCCAGTGGAACTCAGTGAAATGAATGATACTGCGAGCTGCTGGGATGATCATCGTCCCGACAATATACTCGTGGGAGGTTGGGCATGTTTGGTCTGTACATTGCAAGTTTTTCTCCCACTGGAGGGTACTCGAAATATTGACCTTCATAGTAGGACTAATGCACCACAACATCTTGCTTGCTCTGCGTGTAACACGCCGCGGGGAGATTCTGTGTGGGCTGACAGAATAGTCTAAACGTGCAAAGTATGATGGAGTAATTGAGTTGCTGTATGACTTGATCTCCATTTTTCGAAGTTCCCTTCAGGTCTAACGGAATTGAATGGTAGGCTTTACGTTGCTGCTGTGTAGGACTTCGCATCAACATATAGCTCGGATCTTCCAACCATTGCGGCGCTGATGCTCTGGCATGGAAGCTGACATGACATTCAGGCAAAACCGCCTTCTCTTCGCATCCGAGCATTACGCTTCCATTTTCAGGGTTTACACATACTGAGCACATATAAAAACCCTATGTAACTCGTTGGGTATCGTGTTGTGGACACGCAATGTATATCCCAGCTCTTCTCAATCTCCTCCCCTTCACTCTTGGTTTCCTGCACCAGGATGATCCTCCTAGCGATACACTGAGGCTAGGAACTTTAACACCATACAAGAAGGCTCCTATAGTAGAAGGTATCAGAGGACTCCCAGATGATTGCTCTGTCGACCAAGTCATGCTTGCGAGTTTTTGAGCCACCAATAACTCACATCATTGCTGACAATCTTGCAGATCCACCGACATGGTTCGAGGGAACCTCTGGAATACGAGTTACCTCTCATTCAAGGATTAACATACAAACTCGGCAACGCTTCCGAAGCCATCGCGAATGCGACGCTTCCCGACAGTCTGCAGTTTCTAAAGCAAGGCTATGTCACGAACCTCCAAATCGGTAGACTGACTGCCGTTGGACGAAAGCAGCTGTTTGATCACGGTGTTGAGTATGCATACAATACTTTTTTCCTGATATCCAAACTCACGATCCTTCAGTTTCTTATTCCGTTATCCCCACCTACACGCTGAAACTTTTGTGGCTGGAAACGAAGCAAGAGTTATTGAATCCTCACACTGGTTTGGACAAGGGTACTTAGGAATGAAAGTATCCGACGCTGAGTTTATAACCCTTCCGGACGGGGGCAATAATTGGATTCGTCCATTCATGGAATGTCCCGCTTGGGGTGAAAGCTGGAACCCTACCACCGTCAGTTTATCACATTAAAAATTCGTTCGCGATTCATTTATGCTTGAATATTATCAGACGCCAGGAGCCATTTGGGGCAAGAAGTACATCCCACCCATAACCCGTCGTCTCAACAAACTCCTTCCTGGCGTTCATCTCAGCGACGATGATACCCACGGGGCTCTATTCGCATGTGCGTATGATCCACCTCAGGCATTACTTCTCGGTAGTAATAATGGATCGAAGAGATAAGGTTGTTGTGTTGGGGTCAACGTATCCGAGAGATCACCTCCAC
>MU267635.1:48987-76190 GCA_021014935.1 Hygrophoropsis aurantiaca
CCCACCCATAACCCGTCGTCTCAACAAACTCCTTCCTGGCGTTCATCTCAGCGACGATGATACCCACGGGGCTCTATTCGCATGTGCGTATGATCTGGCGGCATATAACTCTTCGCCGTGGTGCAACGTATTCTCGTCCACCGAGCTTAGTTACTTTGAGTGCGTCCTATTCTCCCCATCTTTGCCATAGTCGCTTTTAAATTTGCCCTTAGCTATGAATCGGATCTGGATATGAATGGCGGTTTTGGATACACTCTTACGCCGCCCGTGTTGGGTCCTATGCTGGGCTCACTATATGTGAACAAATTGATTGAACGGTATGGCCTCTTGCGATGAACAGGACTATGTTAATTGCTGACATCGTGAACAGGTTCCAGAACAATACTGGGGATGCAAAGTCTATGTATCTCGAGTTTGGCCATGATGCTACAATCAACGTTGCAATGGCTGCGATTGGTCTGGCCGAGTAAGTAGAGATGTTTGTCTGACCGAATTGAATACTTAATTTAATCTTAATTTAGGGACGAACCCCCGTTGAATCCAAATGCCATTGATCCGTTCCGGAAATGGCGTACATCGGACCAGGTCCCATTTGCTGCCAACATGGTTTGGGAGCGTTTCAGTTGTTATAAATCGTAAGTTACTTGGACAGCACAAATGATCGTTGAGCTCACGTTTGGCTCTCCTTACAGGTTCAAAGGTCCTCAAATCCGTTTGGTATTGAATGAAGAAACATTCCCCCTCGATAAATGCGCCAAGACCGACAGGGACAAGATGCATGGGACATGCTCCCTAACCAACTTCATCGCAGCCAATAAGTTCAGTACCGACATCAAATACGGAGATCAATTTTGGAATGATACTTGTCATATCACGGGAGCTCAGGATGTCCACATGGATCAATCCCCTTTTTATCTCCTTTGACTTTGTTGAACGTAGTAAGAACAAGAGAGGGAGCTCCCTGTAACAATGACGTATGTATGCGAATCAGCCCTTCCGAAGGCGAAACAATCAATTGTGAGAGATGTTCTGATATCGGGATGAGCTCAAGCTCTCGCTGTTTGATTTCTCGCATGATTTTTATTTTCTCCCCAAAACTTGTGCCATGCGAGCCATCATCGGCTCCGACGGATGGTGTGCTCATTGATGAACTTTCGACTGAGAACCAGCGAATATGGCGCTGCAAGAAGAACCGCGAGTTATAGACTTGGAGGGATTGTGATATGTAGAGCCGAATGTAATTATTTAAAAACAAATCCAAGTCTATGGGGCGTGGACAAGGCGTGGATCAACTTCAATTTCAACTTGCATGGTCTGCACGACTCCACGTGACAGCCTATCTACAGCCTCGAAAGGTCACCGGTCACCAGTCATCGATGCATCAATCATCAATCATCCGCGAGCATACTAGTAATGAGAATGGGCAATTCGACGATGCGGGGTAAACGATGTCGTAAAGATGAAGTAAACATTCTCAGGCCTCCAAGCAACCAGTTCTGGATGCGTTTTCCCCTATATGTGTGCCGAATACATACTTAGTAACGATCAGCATGCATTCAGTGCGAAGCCCAACAAAAGAAGCAACCGGTAGATCTCGACGAATCAAACGATAATGCGAGCCTCTACGATGATTATATTCGAGTACTAGTCGTTCCGTCAATGTTCCGGGGGAGGTTGGACTTGGTTTGTACGTGTCAAGTTTTTCTCCCTCTGCAGTGCACTCGAGATATTGACCTCCATAGCAGCAGGGCTAATGCACCGGAACATCTCGCTTGCACTGCGTGTAACACGCCGTGAGGGGATTCTGTACAGTGTATGGTCTGGCAGAATATTCGTGATTAGTCTCCCGCAGGCAAACCAAACTGTTCGACGAATTGGAGCTGCTGGCCGGCGTGACCACCATTTATCGACAGGCCTACGGAATTGAATGGCGAGCTTTACGTTGCTACTGTGTAGGACTTCGCATCAACATATGGCTCGGATCTCCCAACCATTGCGGCGCTGATGCTCTGGCATGGAAGCAGTGACATGACACTCAGACGAAACCGCCTTCTCTTCGCATCCGAACATTACGCTTCCATTTTCAGGGTTTACACATACTGAGCACATATAAAAGCCCTATGTAACTCGTTGGGTATCGTGTTGTGGACACGCAATGTATATCCCAGCTCTTCTCAATCTCCTCCCTTTCACTCTTGGTTTCCTGCACCAGGATGATCCTCCGAGCGATACACTGAGGCTAGGAACTTTGACACCATACAAGAAGGCTCCTATAGTAGAAGGCATCAGAGAACTTCCGGATGATTGCTCTGTCGATCAAGTCATGCTCGCGAGTCTTCGGGTCATTAATAACTCACATATCTGCTAACGATATTTCAGACTCATCGACACGGCTCGAGGGAACCTGTGGAGGAAGAGTTACCTCTCATTCAAGGATTAACATACAAACTCGGAAACGCTTCTGACGCCATCGCGAATGCGAAACTCCCCGACAATCTGCAGTTTCTGAAGCAAGGCTATGTCACGAACCTCCAAATAGGTAGACTGACTGCCGTTGGACGAAAGCAGTTGTTCGATCACGGTGTTGAGTATGCATACAACGCTTCTTTGCCTGATATCCACACTCACGAGCCCTCAGTTTTATATTCCGTTACCCTCAGCTACACGCTGAAACCTTCGTGGCTGGAAACGAATCAAGGGTCATTGAATCCTCACACTGGTTTGGGGACGGATATCTAGGCATGAGCGCATCCGATGCTGAGTATACAACCCTTCCTGACGGGGGCAATAATTGGATTCGTCCATTCATCGGATGTCCTGCATGGAATGAATATATGAACTCTACCGCCGTCAGATTATCTCACTGAAAATTCGTTCACAGTTCACTCACGCTTGACTGTTATCAGACGTTACCCGAAGTTATCTGGAGCAAGAAGTACATTCCACCCATAACCCGTCGCCTCAACAAACTCCTCCCTGGAGTAAATCTTAGCGACGACGATACACACGGGGCTCTATTCGCATGCGCATATGATTTGGCATCATATAATTCCTCGCCGTGGTGTAACGTGTTCTCGCCCACTGAGCTTACCTACTTCGAGTGCGTCCTGTTCCCCTCATTCATGCCATAGCTGCTTTTAAATTTGTCGTTAGTTATGAATCGGATCTCCAAATGAACGGTGCCTGTGGATACACCCTTAAGGCTCCTGTGTTAGGTCCTATGCTGGGTTCACTTTACGTGAACAAAATGATCGAACGGTACGGCCCCTTGCGACGGGCAGGGCACATACCTGCGTTAATTGCTGACATCATGACAGGTTCCAGAACAAAACTGGGGATGCAAAATCTCTGTACCTCGAGTTTGGTCATGATGCCACAATAAACTTTGCAATGGCTGCGATTGGTCTGGCCCAGTAAGTAGAGATGTTGTCTGATCGAATTGAATGCTTGCTTAAACTCGATCTTAATTCAGGGATGAACCCCCATTGAATCCATACGCCATTGATCCATTCCGGAAATGGCGTACATCGAATCAGGTCCCATTTGCCGCCAACATGGTTTGGGAGCGTTTCAGTTGTCATAAATCGTAAGTTACTCGAAAAACACAAGCGTAGTTCAGCTTATGTGCAACTCCTTATAGATTCAAAGAACCGCAAATTCGTTTGATATTGAATGAAGAGATATTCCCCCTTGAAAAATGCGCCAAGACTAACGCGGACAGGACACACGGGACGTGCTCTCTAGCCAACTTCATCACAGCCAATAAGTTCAGCACTGACATCAAATACGGCGACCAATTCTGGAATGATACTTGCCATATCGCAGGAGCTTGGGATGCCCACATGGCCCAATCCCCTTTCTATCTCTTTTGAAACCATTGAACGTAGTCATGAACAAGTGAAAGAGTTCCATGTGTATAGTCAAGTCAGTTCTTTCAAAGTAGAAACAATTATGTGTAAGAGATGTCCTGATGTCCAAAGATACTACGTACTACAGTAAAAGGTTCCTTTTGATAATGCGATGCGATAAATAAGAGAACAAGGACACAAGTTGGCGTTTAGGAGATAACGAGAGGGCTGGTGATAACAACAAAATAGCACAGAGATAGGAAGGATACTGACAAAACGTTCAGAACATGCAGATCACCATGGCGAGTGTTAACAAGAGCGACCAGAAAATTCCCAATCCTGGCACACCAAGCATGCCAGCTCCACTCCATCCTGGGGGAACACCAAGAGCAACTGATGGTTGTGAGACGTGGTATGTTGAAGTGATCACCGCACCATTGGCTTCCGTCACAACGAACGTGAAGGCGTCCGAAACCTTGGGGAGCGCAGATGCGTTGATGGATTGTGTGCCCACGATAGGAACGTATGTACTGGTGGCCAATTCTGAAAAAACGATTTCTCCAAAAGTGGCTGCAACAGAAGTGTTGAACGCGTATGCAGGGGTGGAGTAAGTAGGAGTTGCAAGAGGATAATTGGGGAGTGTGGTGGCGATGTTAGCAGACTGAGCCGAGAAGAAAGCTTCTAAAGCAGCATAAGATTCTACTGGCGCAGAGGCATTGTTGCGGGGATACAAGCCAATCATTGGTGGCTCTTCATCATCAATTCCGTAACTAGAAAGTGCAAAAATGATAGCATCGGCTGTAAGAATTACGGTTGATGATGACTTAAAGCAAACTTGCCTGTAGATCGAGTACACTGTTCGTAAAAAGGGCGTGCCTTTGTAAGATGAGCGACCATGAACGGGAATGAGCCATCAATTAGTGCGAGTATGAATGAAATTACCTAGTTGCCAGTCTACTCCATCTGCGCTTGGGGGGAGGGCTTTTGGCCAAGACAAACAAAGATCTGTGTTTCCTGCTACTGGACCCATCAAATAATCAGAAGGCTGAAGAACAAAAGTGTTCCCTTCGCTATGCAAAGTGTGAGAAACACAATTAATCGTGACAAACAAACACATACCCAAAACTAAATGACATTATGGCGGACGAATCACAAGGGACTACCCATTGTCCGCCTATTGGATGGGTTTAGTTTCGAACATCAACCAAGGTCGGTCGACTTACTGGTATCGACAAGACGGCTACCTGGAAACAGGGCAAACAACCGAGTCACCTGTAGTATTTGTTGGTATCAGTGGACGGAGCGGAAGATATTACATACGTCTTGATAAGGGCCATAAAGTCCAGACGTGCCGCTGAAGAGCCCATAAATTGACAATGCCAGGAAAAAAATATGCAAGTATACTTACACGTCCAATAATGCAATTGATGAATTATCCGTTGGCCCAGGGTATGTCGGTATCGGAGTAAGTACTGTATTATTTATCTACGATACCTATTGGTAAGAAAACCGGTAAAAAAACAAATGAACCGCTTACCGCAAAACTGGTCATATGGATCGCCCAGTAGAAGTAACCTGAGGTATTGGCTTGGATTCCCAAAGGAGAAAAGGGTACTACTTCATTCCATACGATATTGCTGGTATTTTGTACGATGGAGACATCGACGGCACCTGTAATGAGCGACATGAGATATACACACGCATATATCCAGCGAAAATTCCTAGCAGACCAATCGACAGAGTACCAGTAGCATTCCATGTGAGACTCAGACCGAAGATTGGATAATCGAGTATCCCGCGTTCTGATAAACTACCAATGAAAGGAGTGGCTGCGAGAGGAAGATAAACACGAGTTCAAGGGGTGGAATACGCATGGAGCTTGCCATTGGCTGCCAGGTAATATATTTGAGATAGACGCGCAAATCCAAGGCCAAGGATCCCGCTGACATCATCGTCCATAGTTACATTGGATGCTGTTACGACGCCTTCAAAGTCGGCGGACACTTTAACGCTGGAAGTGAGCGGCGAGGTTGGTGCGTACTTACCAAAGGCTTGGTTGGCGACTGTTACATTCGCGACTTCGAACGTCTCCCTCGCAACAAATCCGGATGCGCCTGCGCTCATCAAATTAATATGAAGCACGTTGAAACCTCGACCAACATGACACACCAGTACCGTCCGCATAACTGACGTTGAAGGCCGTTGCATTATTGTTCACGGGGACGTAGGTGGGGCTATCGTACGATAGAGGATATCTGGGCACCGATGAACATGTTTTACTAGAACAATCAGTTGACATGAGCCATAGATCGGAGGAACCGGTATCTAAGGCAGCGCGAAAGCTGATTTGACCGGCCTGGAGAACAACATAATATGTTCTGTTGATATGATTTGAATGAGCCGTAGCAAAGCAGAGGAATACAAGAATGACAGACTGTTTATCGCTAGAAAGGGACACGGGTGATATTCCATAACTATTGGGTGCAGTGGTATTTGGGGTCAATTGACGACCTTGCAAAGCGATGGGAATGCGCCGCCGTGACGGACTTTCGAGCAACGTGCTGGCAGAGGCTGCGATATATGGTATAAAGGCGATAAACCAAACTACAAGAGTCAGAGCGAAGACCAAAGACCGCATAGTTGTGCTTGTGCTTGGTCAAAATGTCGATGGGAGCAACATCCGGGACAGAAAATACTCTTGAGAAAGATAGCCTTGATGAGAAAGAGTCACGTAAATAGAAAAGGACAACGATCACAATAATTGCGTGCGGTAGCAGTGCAGCCGCTCCAACTGCGCTGGTCGCGGGGTTCATCTTCTTTCACGCAACGGGTGTGGCAACACACCAGCCACCACATTTCATCTCGCTTGCGCCCACAAAACATATACAGGGGGTCCAGAAAAACATGCATAACTACAGGAATAATACATCCACGAGACACGAACGAACAGAGTGATAACAATCGTTAAACATACCAGAACAAAGGAGTGGGAGGTATCACAAGAATGAATAGGATATAAAGAAAAAAAAGGGTCTTAAAGATAGATCAAACTCATCATCGCTTCGCAAACACCTTTTTCAGTAGTGCTAATACTTTGGGAACATTCAGCTGAACATACTCCAAGTCCAACAAGTGTTTGTTGTCTTTTTGCTGGAAAGGAGTCAGTGAGCATCCAGTAGCAGAGCGGGGGAAACACACCTTTTCAAGCAGATCGTCAATTTTGAGATCCATTTCCAGGATAGCCTTTTCTCGTCCCTTGTAATGCAACGAGATAATAAAAGTGCCTGGAGTTGGCGACGTAATGTTGAAGTATATATTCGGTCGCCTAATGATCAAAAGCAACCTGAGCGTTAGATAACCGATGACACCATGTCTTTCAAAACATACCGATTGTCTGGAACGTTGCTCTCGACAATGATTCCTTCCTTCTCAAGTTGAGCGTGAGTGAAGCGATAGGGACCAAGGACAGCCGATTTCGAGGGCTTCCTCTCTTTACCACCCACAGTCACTACACCAACACCCGTGGTACTCCCCTTGTCCTTCGTCGCCGTCATACGAACATTCTGCAGGTAGGCTTTGTACTGTTCTAGCTGAGAACGTAGGTAGGAATTGTGATCGCAGATCGTTTTGTAAACCGCCTCGAGAGATTTGGTTTCTAACAACACCTTCTCCCGCAGGTTGCCCAAGTGGACCAGCTCAGCCGCAACTTCCTCCTGCATGAGTCTGTAACCATCCGCATGCTCGATAATCTTTTGCTCTTCCAACTCTCGGAGCATCTCCTTGACTTTGATCCCTCTACGAACAAGGGTTGCGTCTTTGGTAGTGGCGGCTCTTTCCGCAAGTGCAGCCAAGTTATACGGACGTTTATCGGCTGCATGCGGGATAGAACGAATAAGTTGTACAAGGATCGATTTCGTCTCCATATATAACATATCGCTCTGAGAAACGGAATCCATCAGTGCGCTTTGAATATCTTGCACAGGGGTTTCCCAGCGGCTGTAAAGATTAAGCTCAATAGTACGATTCTCTTTTCGGGGGACTTGTGCAGGTGCGGGGCCCAGCTCATCGGTCAGAATACGAAGGTGTTGCTTGTCGTTTGGTGACTAGGAGACAAAATCAGCAACACAATGATATGAGAAACACGTGACGTACCAAAGTTTCGACGTGCTGCAAAATCAAGGAATGTGTATTGTACAACTCGTTCATGGTGATGTGTATCATGAGGTCTTTCTTGGATAATGCCATGTATTGATCCATCTAAGAGCGATGTTACAACTCCTTCCAAAGATGAGACTATGCGCATGCATACCTCAAGAGTATCATAGAAATCTCCAACTTCACAAAGGTTATTTAGGAATTGGTTGATGCGCGCTTTATTATTCTCTACAAAGGGGTTCAGCGTCATCATGTAAGCTTCTTTGGCATAGGAAGGCTTGTTGGCTAGATTTTGGAGCATTTTCGCTATCTATTGAAAATCAGACAGATGCACTGTAAAGCGTGATGATGTTGCCTTACCAGAGTCAAGGTCCGCCTAGGATGTTTGGCAGGGACACCTTCGACGAGCATATATGCTTGAGGGGTAACAATAGCTGGATTGATAAACCGGAGGAAAAAGAATCCACCAATTAAAGAACATATAGCATAATCGGTGGCTTCAGGGTATTTGCGCTACAACCAAGCGTCAATCACTACTCAGAGAACATGCGCGAATAACTTGGCGTACTCGGGTCAAACTTCGAATCTGTTTACATATCCAGCGAATACCATATGGAACACTCTCCAGGCTTTCGATGATTGTCACAAGGAAGCTATTCGCGATTTCCATCAACATAGTGAGTCTCGGCGCGATGATTGCCTGGACGTCGGGGTTGTCTGAGGCAGTTTCTGGTGGCACACCACGAGGTAGATTAGGAGGTAAGGTACCTGTTTCCTCTTCTATTTGATTTATCATTTGCTCGTACACCTATTTGGGTCCTTCTTGTCAGATTTCATTGATTTGTCTAATCAAGAATCACAATTACCTTGACGGGATTGATCTCTAGATTCAGATCTTTATGCTCTATAAGACTGTTGATTCGCTCGGCAAGAACACCCTTAAGGTAACTCTGACCAGGACCTCGTCGCGTATACGTCGTCATCATGCGGGAAACAGGCGTATTAGCACGAAGAAGTGAACCAAATTCGGTAGCTGTCTCGAACTGAGCGGATAGCACGGATTGGAACATTGTGAGCAACAAATGTTCCTCTCGGCTCTCATACTGGTTTCCATAAAGGGTGAACATCACTGTCTGGAGGAGAGTATCGATTTCGGCCAAGCTGACAAGTCGACAAAGCGCTGCAATGTGCCGCGGTTCTGACTGGAGGAGAAAGAAAAGATTGGAATATTGTTGTAGTTTGCGGTCGTCTGGATAATGGCCTTCGGTTGGATCTACTTCCTCCAAAGTTCGCTCCACTTCTCGTTGCTATCTCGCAAATGTCAATTTATGAGAATATAACAAGCCCGCCACAAACCTCATCCGCAGCCATACGGTTTTGAATAAGCAGAGCAATACGGGAGTCAAGGTAGCGGACATCCCGCTCCAAGACAAAGTTTTTCTTGGATTGGGCGGAGATCTTGCCCTTGAGGTCTCGCAGTCGCTTTTGCGCTAGTGAGAGAGGGCTAGAGTCAGCTAACAAGAGTGCATATAAGTGCTTTGGATCGCACCTCGGGCCAGATCATCTTCTACCTCTATATCCTGTTCAGCAGCCATACTGAAGAGTGCGGTTACGCTGTAACGGTTGGTATTCCTGTTCGTGAGTCTCCTCCCGGACATGCCACCGGGTGAGGTAGGTTGTTCGACGTAAGCCATGATGGCTGGGGTGAAATGAAACGCAGAAAGGCGCGGTTTGAGGTATCAAAATGAACTGAAGGCGTTACAGCCTAACTGAGCGGGTGTTGGAGATGGCCAAAGCGGCACCAGTGCAGCCAGGCAAGAACGAATAAATGTCCGAAGTATAAGAGATTTTATGGGTATCGGCGTGGAGAGAAGAAAAGGAGACAAGTGGGGGAAACACGACCGTTTGGGTGGAGGGACTTGGGAGAGACAACGAACTTGGAATTGTGGCTGAGCGCCATTTCGTATCTATTCCTCAATTGAATGTGGCGCGAGATCTCTCACATCGGTCTCTTTTGGAAGTGATTCCATACCTCTAATTTTCAATTTTGCCTTCACAACAGAATATATGGTTGGGTGCACAACATACTCATCGTTGACAGGCCTCGCCGAACAAATTTCTTATCCGACCGAGGGTAAGAGCTGTCAACAATTATTGTACCTCACGCCAATCTCGGTGCCCATCATTCTGATCACCACAGCTTATACGGTAATGATCATACCGTCCAAAAAATAGTCCTGCATCAGCGATATCAAGCTCAGCCTTTGTTTTCATCAGTCGACTGATGATGGGGACTGCTGTAGCCTCGCATCTATCTATACATCGAACTCTGTACTTGTAACGGTGAAAATTCGATTTTTGCTCGTATATTCTCTTGAGTGCTGATACCACGCTTCATTGGCGAGGATTTCGACTGGGGGAATTAAAACTCGGTCCCTCATCTCTTCCATCGCTCGGCAGTTACATAATTACTACATATGTGCTACCTTTGAGGCTTCCTCAGAATTTGCCAGACCAAGTCCAGTTTTCAGAATGTGACGAGCGCTCAGCAGGAGGCTGATGCGCGAAAGCAACGCGAAACTCTCCAATTGACATCACTCTGATAAAGTTAAGTTCGATGTTTCCAAGATTAAATGCTTCACAGGCGCTGGGATCTGGACTGCAGGCCTGCGGCTTCGGGGCGACGGCCTGCCCGAAAACACCATTGTTCGCCGCCCTCATTGAATTACAGCTTACCGCCAATTCTGTCACTAAATTTGCCAAGAGAGGGGTGAGGGGTTTAACATTCTACTACCATTCCGACGGTATAACATCTGGTCTCCTCTCGGCACACCACTTAGAAAAAATCAGTTGGATAAAGCTTGCTATAGCCATGCTTGATCCCCTTACTCTTCCTCATCCCGGGGCCGACGTATATCGTCGCGGTCAACGATCAAGCGCCTTTCCGCACCATCAGCTGTCCTATAAATAACTTCGTATCTTCCACCCGCCTAAAAAGAGTGTTAACGGGGCGAAAATATAGAGACTTCAGAATAAGATTTACATTGAAAATTCTGGAAGCAAACTCAAGAATACCGACTATTATGGCAGCGACCCAAACGTTGCCGCGAAGGCGAACTTCGACTTGTTGGTTCTGAATAATACTGAGAGGACAATCAAGAGATACACCAGAGACAATCCGTACCATAAACTATGAAGATATGAGCCTTCAGCATCCAAAATCTACACGACGGAATAAGGGGCTCACCGGTTCGCCGGCACCTTCACCTTGACGAGCTTGGGGACCATGTGGGCGGGGATCAGACATTATTTGCGATGAGAATTCTGGGAGGCTCGGAATCTGCAAGATGGTTTATAAACATCTCGAGCATTGCTAGCAGGGGATTATCTCCCAATTCTTCTGAGAGATCTACGCTCTCGAATTGCAGCCTGCAGCGATGTCAAATTAACGGCATCCTGCAATGCGTGGATCAGTCAAACATTTCATTTCTTTGTGGCGGACTGCTCCCAAATGACATACATTAACTAAGTAGAGAAACTGCTCGATGAAGGTTGTAATGAACTGTGGAAATTAATACTGGTTGGTAAGTGAATATAAAATCAGAACTCACCCCGTCCGAATAGAATAAGGTTGACATTGCATGCTGAAATTAAGTCCGGAACAGGGCAACAGAACGCTCCGCATAACCAGGAGATGAACGAGTACACGTTGAGGGATAAAAGACAGGTTGATGACTACAGAACATAAGGCTGTGCGCACATCAGAGGAAGCCACAATCGCGCCGAGTGATTACCCCCATTCGCCTGGGGTTTAACGGTTGTCCCATTAACAGCAAGTCATCGATGCATCTTTCGATGTTCCGATCATGATGCTGACCATGACCCACTTTGGTAGGAGCAGCTAAAGGACCATGCCTCAGGCTGTTCGTCCCTGCTCGGCTGGTTGTGGCTTTTTGGTCGGGGGTCCGGGGCTGCCCTGGGTTTGTTATGTAGTCCTTTTGCTTGCTTGGAATCAATGAATTGTACAAACCCAGAGGCCAACCCAAAATTTGAGCAACGATAGAGGCACCTGAGTTACTTTGTACGTAGTCAACGTTGAAAATGTTGTTTGTTGTTTAGAGGATTAAGAATTTGCAGGCCCAAACTCTTTTCCCTGTCTCCCATCCCTGCAACTACCATCGGAAAGTGTGACGTGCTGAACCTTTCTGAATTCCCAAGCGCCACCGGATCTCTGTAGTGCTCAAAGGATGCATCGAGAGTGATAATATTGTAGCGGGCTGATAAGACGTGTAACCTGTATATGAAAAGCGGCCGCGGGCTGTGGATGAGGGTATATGAAAATAATTTGGCCTGATTGCCATGATCCTGAGAATGATCAAGCCGTGTAGCATCAATGAGGCTTAGCGCGGTTAGGTTTATTGATTGAGCTACAAGTTGAAGAAATAAGTACATACTCCCCAATACTCGGTGGTAGAATTACCAGTGCTCTGAGTCTCAGACTCTCAGCTCGTTAGTGGCGGTGTTTGAATTCCATGTTGAACTGGGTTGAATGTTCCAAAAATTATGACCCCGATCTGGCATCCCTCACTTTGAATAGTGCGTCGTCAAAACGTCAATATCACCGCTCCCGAGATGAATACCTTTTCGTCTCTGATACCCTCTATAGAACGCCGGTTTCAACTGGACGACTGCACCGGTGCTTCGGACACTGAATGTTGAACAGGGAGACCATACACTGGCAAAATCTCGACGCACAATTGTTCGAAACTAATAAACCGGACGGACCCAAGGCTAACCCAAAATCAAATACCTCACGATGTAAACGACCCCATAAGCATCGCGGGCATCATTTATCACACATGCGATTCTTCTTTCCTGGACAGGTCTCCTACAAAGCGCTGACACAGCCCTGAAGACTGAAGTTGTCTACAACAAAACTATCAGCGAATTCCCCGTCCAGTATCTGGCAATCGTTACCGTCACCAACCACATGCATATCGTGCGTGGGTAAGAAGCATAACTGCGCTTTGATGAAGCCTCAAAACAAACCCTGTTCTCGCCTTCACAGAATGATATTGGTGTAGAGGTTGATATATTATAAAATGAAACACCACGTTGAATAACATTGGTTCTCCGGACGTTATCAGAAGATCTCACGCGATCCTATCCTCACGGGCTTCTCGCAGAACCACCCGCAAACATGCTCTCAAGAAACATTTAACTCTCGCGGGTGAAGTTTCGTAACATCGTAACATATCGATCAACGCCACACGAAATAATCGCCATTACGATAATCTGGTGTATTGGTCCGTGGCCCGTGGGGCGCCCACCGAGTAGGAGATTAATCTATGTAAGTGAAATTGCAATATCTTTTACAGAGCTCATGGTAGCCTCCCAGTTCGTAGTCACATCGACTGGAATGGCCCATTAAGATACCTACTCGTGCTGTTTTCTGCTCCTCGTGATAAAGTCAAACATCCTCTGGAGCCAACCAACATCATATCCAGTGTTCTAATTCCCACACATCTGATGAATGGTTGTATTGTGCTCATATCAGCGAAGCCACCAAAACATGCTGATTAGGAACCAGCCCCGATCCCAGAAGTCATTTCTTTTGCGCATTTCGGTCATTCCACGCACTGGGGGTAGGCCTGAAGTTTTTTACTCGGAAAAAGAAAGCCTTCGGGTTATATGAATCGCACCTTCACTATGATGAAGCCCTTTGCCAGGGAATATAGCGATGTTTAGATACGCAGTGATGGTATGGTGGGTGAGATCACCACGGAGCGCTCGAATGGAGTAGCGCTAGCTGAAAAGCACTTGTCTGAGTGGGAGAATGAGCATGATCTGAGTGATATGATATTAATATAGGTACTAAAAGATGAATTGAACGGTTATTAAAGGACTTGTCAAATTTGGTGTTACTCGTGAAGCAAAGTCGACAAGTATGGTGCCAAGCAGTGACGTTTTAGTACTACAACCAATTATAGACCAATCCAAACCCCCTTTGTGCTCTTTGTCCGCGAATTATCTATCATTTTCAGGATCGACGGGACTCCTGGTGATAAATCTTCTTGCCGTAGTGGATTGAGGGTTTCATCAGAACTGTCCGTGACTGACAGACTCGGTAGGTGGTCCTACATTTGCTCATCCTCGCGGATCTAATCTAACGTTGCCTGTTTTCCTCGAGGATTATCGAGTAATGCCTAATCAGCTTGCAATTCCTTTCAAAAGAACGTACACCGCCGTCGTTAAGCAAGCTGTGCGAGACTACATTCTCACTCACACTGAGGATCATCCGGATGCATTCGAATGGGATATCAACACATGGGAGTCGCTGCGAACTAATGGCACAGGTGGTGTTATCCATGTTGAAAGAATAAGCGCTGCAATCAGGTATGTTTGTCCCTGCAAGATTTCTAGAAACATTGTGGTGATCAAGCTACGAACAGCTACCATGCACAACTGGTTTTTATCTTGACTAAATTCCCCTCCGATGTAAGTTCATTTCGGCGATTTTTTATTTCGTGTCCTTATTTGTTGCAATCCAACAGATAGGTCTAGAAATCGCATACAATGAGGCATTTTCCGGCTCATCGAGTCTACCGGTCACCCTATGCAGCTTGACGTTTGAACGGGTATCAGTTCTTTTTAATCTCGGAGCGCTGTACTCGCAGCTTGCGTCGCTGGAGGATAGGTCTACTCCGGAGGGTCTCAAACGTGCTAGCGGTTACTACCAGGCAAGTCACGCCGGGAATATGGAAGATACATAATCCGAATCAGTTTCAGAATGCTGCGGGAGTGTTCGCGTATTTGGTTTCCTCCGCTTTGCCGAAATTCACTATCCCTCCTGATTGTGAAGAAAAACCACTCGATTTGACCGACAGCTTTGTGAAGAGCCTGGAGCTACTTATGCTCGCGCAGGCACAGGAGTGTGTTTGGCAGCGTGCGGTCATAGGCAAGTATTGTTGATGTAGCCAAGAGAGTAACTCTTAACACATTGCTAGATCAATACAAGAACGGGTTGATCGCGAGGCTTGCAACCCAAGTTTCTTCTCTCTACGCTGCATCTCTCCATCAGATACGATCCGCCGCATCTGAAATCAGAAGCTCATTTCCGTCTGTGAGTTTCTGGGTCTGATTCCGCCGCTCGTTATTCATATATGTCATAATAACCCAATCACATCTCAGGAGTGGTTATCTCATATGGAGATCAAGCAGTGCCATTTTGAGGCTGCTGCGCAGTATAGGAAAAGCATTGACGAACTCGAGACAAATAGGTAGGCTGTCAATGACTTGTAGGGCCGAGACAATGACAGTGACGAGGCAGTACATTAGATATGGGCATGAGATAAGGCGCCTGCTTGCTGCCGAAGGTGAAGCTAAGAAAGGGTATACTGTCGCAAGGCGAGGTGGCGTCGCACCGGCGGTCCTACAAGACATCAAGGTAGATTATGGATCGGAATCCCGAAACATGGCTTCTCACTTTACCCACAGTCCCTACTAGACGCTGTACAGAAGAACCGGACTCGAGCCGAGCGGGATAACGACTTAATTTATCACCAAGATATCCCCGCTCCGTCAGCGCTTCCGCCGATACAAGGGGTATCTATGGTGTCAAGCGTAATCCCTCCCGGTATTTCAGAACCCCAGAGCATAATAGCCAATGGCGGCGTGGTTTTCAATGAGATGCTGGGATGGGGCGCCCGGGAAGCGATCAGTGAGTGGCCGTTCGTGGAGATTCGATAGGCACCCGCCATAACCAAATCCAGATATTTTTAACGATAATAAGCGAAATCTGATCCAAGACCAAATATCGGACGCCGCCGAACAATTGAACGATGAAGCCGATCGGTTCGTGCAAAACATGTTTTTCTCTTGCCAAATGTTCACCCTTGAGCAGCGTGCTACAAGAGCTAAATCTTCCGTCCGCCCTTGATGCGCTCGAGAAGCCGGTAGGATTGCCACCTAGTCTTTTAAAGAAAGCCGAAGAAGTGCGACTGGAGCAAGGCCCAGATCGAATAGAAGCCTCTTTGGAAGACGTGCAACGGCTCTCCCAGCATGTCATGACAGTTTTGGATGGGGTATGGTTGTGACACATCAAGTACATTAAACTAACTGACATTTACTCCTTTTTTAAGGCCATGGATATATTAGATAACGAAGCATCCGAAGACGAAGCTGCGCGTCAGGAGATGCCAATAAGTAGGCCACCTTCACATGAGGCAAATAAAGAGCTGGTTTTGAAGCAACAACGCTACCGCGATGTGTTGAACCAAGCTTCCGCTAGCGACGAGCTGGTTCGGCAGAAGTGGGAAGAATGGGAGAACCACATTCTTGAACTTAGCTGGGATGAAGTACTATCACATTTCCTGTGCTTAGCGTGCTATTCATTGTTTTTTTACTATCCAGGATCAACTAGAAGCACTAATTCCCTCTTCGACTGTCCCCACTCCAGGACAATCATCAACATCTGCTAAACGCCAGACCCAATCTCATGCGCGTAGGCTTAGAGGTCTTCTTGAGTCGCTTGATGAAATCCATCGTTCTCGAGACGATCTTGTGGCGCGTGCACAGAGGCTTGCAGAAGTCGATGATATCCGGTCGAAAATCCTGAAAGTTGCCACTAACTTCGAGCGGTGGATTGAAGTACGACCTGCAATGTTTGAGGACGTATCGGATGCAGAACTGTCTAAATACGATAAGTTCATACAAGGACTGGCAGAGGGAAAGCAGAAACAGACAGAGATACTCGATGCGATAAAGGTGAGCTGATTAATTTTAGACAAACAACATACCAATGACCACTGGTATAGTCAACACACGAAAGCTTTCTGCAATCTCGCAAGGAAGATCCCTCGGTAAAGGAACGCGAAAATGCGTTACAATATTTAGATCTGGCGTATCATAAGTATCGCGAGATAACGCGTAATTTAGACGAAGGCCTGAAGGTTAGAATTATTCATCTAACATAACCACTTTTCTGAATTTTCCTCCTAGTTTTACAATGAGATGATCGGGATATTGACACAGTTCAAAGAGGCATGTAAACTATGGAGCCATGCACGGAGTCAGGAAGCCAGGTATGAGAATGTGTATTCTATTATATATTGTCTTGTCATAACTCCTTCTCTTATCTACCGCAGATCTTTGGCGCGATCTTTATCAGCTTTGTCAATCGAGGAGAACTCACAACAATCGGCTGGATCTAAAAATGATCTCCCACGAGCGACCAAGGCACGAAAGGTTGTAGCAAACTTACCTTCCTTGACGTCAGCGGAATGGGAAGTAGATGATCTAGCACCGGCACCATCCCTGCAAAAAAGTCCCATTAAGAAGGGGCGGCGCTAGGGCCAGTTACTGTTACTTCAACCGTATCTTATACGATGCCGATCTCACATATATCTTTGGACTGCAAGGCAACTTCATCTTCTGCTGGTCATGCGCTTGAAATTTGGTAGAAGGGCTTTGAAAAAAATAGCATATTCATGATATCATAGGAACGCCTTCCCAAAAACACATAAATCTACGTGGTGAGATTATGACCAAAAACATTTATACCCCCCCTTCTTGTGCGTGATTCTAATTTCCAGCAGCAATCTGACGTTGGAAATCCTCATCATAGCCGATGCATTTCATGTACCAGACCTGGAGATGCTATAGATAATTGTGCTTGTGAAGATACTTAGCCATACGAGAGCAATTACGACCAACCGTTTCGCCTCTGTTGAACGCTCTGCGCACCTCGTCTGCAGACAGTGCAAATTTGTCATTCGACTCCATCGCTCTCGAAATCTCATCCACCGAAACTTCACGTTCATGGAGTCTACGAAGTGCAATCTTCGCTCGTACAAATCTACCATATGTCCGAAATGACAAATTCTCGGCCCAGGTTTTCTTCACCTGCGATACAATGAGGTTGTGAGCCGCCTCAATTCGAATGGTAATCGGTACTCACAATATCAGTCTGAGATCGCCATTCTTCCTTTGTCAATGGCGGCGCAGGAGTCAGCCGGTATTGGCCAAGATAGCGCCACTCATTATCCTTCAAACGTATCAAGAGGCGTTGTATTTGGGGCCAATCGGGATCTTGAGACCTCTCATTCTCTGGGTCAAAATAGAGCCCAGGCGCCCCTGGCCATTGTGGACAAGCAGGATTGTATTCGAGATTGCAAAACATAAAGTCGTTGAGTCCGTGAATGCGGACGCGATCCTTTTGAATGCGAGGGAATGTCCAGATTCTGTTGCCTCCCCAGGTTGTCGATGTAAACTCCCTCGTCGTTGTGGCATCGATAATTTCGGGTGGTTCTATTTTGATATCGTATGAATCGTACCCGATGATAGGAAGGCGGTTGTATATAACATCAGCACTGATCGAAGCTTCTTCTTTGACCTTGATGTCGGTTTTAGCCTAAGTACCAATTCCACACACACATGAGAATAGCCTGAATAAAAAAGAAGGTTGCGGGCGATGACACGTACGAGCCGATTGGCATAATCCTTTTTATCTTCTTCCTTGACGATTTCCAGGGACGGCTCTGACTTGATGAACCCCTTACCCCTACGCTTTCCATCGATTTCCCGCAATGTAGGAAGTACTACTTCAACGCCAGGCCTAACTCTTCTCCGTTTCTTGGGTGGCCCTGAGTCTTGTGTCGATGTACTAGTATTCAAGTTACTATTTCCCTCAACAACTTCACGCAAAGTCTGTTCTGATAGCAGTGTATCGATGTCCGGCTCCCTTTTCACATACGATTGAGGGTCGGGTGATGGATTAAAAATAGAAAAACAATTGCGACTCTGGTGGGCGATTCCGAGTCAGCAACTTGAAGCTGACTGGCACGGAAGATATTCTAACCCGGGCCATTTGTGAGCTTGATCCTTGTTTTGTTTCTGCACTTTGAATAACCTGGCAGAGGCTGGCACTAGAAACGTTGGAATAGCCTGTCGATTTCATCGCATTTTAAATAAGTGACTCGGAGGCACACGCGTCTTCCACGTTCTATGTACTTGCGTTCTCGGAGCTGCGGTTCGGCCTGATTCCGAACAATACGCTACTAGGTCGCTGTACTCAAGCTGTACTGGTAAAATACTGGCCTGGACTCAAAACAGCTCGAAACTCAATGGATATCCATGCTCATCCTGTTTTCTCTAATGTTTATATACTGACCAAAATTCTATCTGCACTGCCCGACTTTTCAGGCCTTTATCGAGCTATCGCCATATCCAAATCATTCTATCACGCATATCAGGCCTATCCACAAAGTATCACTCGCTCCGTCGCATTCAACCTGAACCTCTTCGATTCGACATTGCCCTCGGCTTTACGCCTCGTCAGATGTCAACTTGCAAATTTTGAATTCCCTGGTGCTAATGAAGACGCTCCTCGGTTTGAACCCCCAGGATCACCCGCCTATGACGAAGAAGATCTAACGAACGATCATATTTTGAATCTATCTTGTGAGGAGATTAGAGCTCTTGCTGATCGTCAAAAAGTGGTGCAATCAATTGAGGATATTTTCAGTTCGAGGCAAGTATTTACATGCTAAGCCCTGGAGTCACCTTTGCTAGACCGAAATTCTCAGGGAAAAGGATCGACGATTTACGACAAGCCAACTGACACACGTAGAATCCACACGTTTTCGTCGCGCAATGTATAGGACCTGGCTTTTCTGTGCTACATATGGCTGCGAGGCATATGATAAAAACCAAGGCTATGGTGATGGGGAATACGACGACGACGCGAACGAAGAGAACTTGGAGCACCAAAAGGGTTTTCTGAAAGCGTTCAGCACACCAGAATTGCACGAGATCATCACTGTTGCTGCATTTCTGCAGCACATGGCTACATGGGCAGAGAATGCTGGTTTTCTGAAGAGCGCCGAGTTGCTATCAGAGCATCTTATCGGTAAGTTCAACGTTGAATATCGATAGAGACTTGAAAAGTTAATTAATAAAAGATGACTGGGCAAGCTATGCCTTGTTTCACGGGCCACAGGCTGTTCTTCGCGCACAATTGAATGACTTGACCTGGCTTTGCACAGATTATCATGAACACCTTTATCCTCGCATAGATGGCTTTCTATTCTTAGCAATTTCTGATGTACTGGATGATCGCGATCAGGAACCTGAAGCGACTTTGCGAACAAGAAAGACGGTCATTGATGAATGCATTGGCGAAGGTGATATATGTATGTGCATATTCCCCTCCCAGCTCCACGCCCGTTCACAATCAAAATAGGTCAACGTTGTCAGTCTGGAAATGTATTTGCCAAATATCTCTGGAATATAAACAGTAGGGTGCTCATCCATTTCCATGTTATTGGCATCTAATAAAGCACAGATTGGGGTTATTTACGAGGATTTCAGCCTCCCAAAGCTCTTCAAACTCAGTTAAAAGGATATCTAAGCTGTAACATCGCGGAGACAGATGGGTTTATCGAAGCTTGTGAGAAGACCCCCTATACAGTCCTTTTCGGGGAGATCTTGGACCTGTACAATGCCAACGATGACGCGAAGCAGAGTAAAGACGACTGGCTGTGCGAGGATTGTCTTATGATATTCGCGCATGATTATCTTCACCTATGGTTCCTCCAGTGGAAAAGAAAAGGTAAGTTTTCGTCGTCTGTACCCAAGTGCCTGACCCTATAGTAACGATGCATCTAGAGGGTCTATATGTCTCAGAAGATAATTGCAGGTATTCATATATATTTTCATTTTTAAAATATCAATAACGTTTGGATATCGTCGATAACTGGATGCAGCGCCGGTTGTGATTGTGTGATTCAGACACACGATGTAGAACATGCACAAAAATATAATGTGAGCCCATCCAACATGACATTTCGTATGCACAGTTTCAAATGTGATTTTGGGTGACACAGCACTGGTGCGACCCGATGAGAAAGGATGGGACTGGTGCGAACTGAATTAACTGAGGCGAAAGGCTGTGACTGGGCATGCCGCGATTCCGCTCTACTGGCCTGACCAATACCACAACTATCTAGGTGTCAGAATCATCGGTACACCCGTTGTGCCAAAAGGCCGTTAACGCGTTATTGAACGAAGATGAAACTCAGGAACACTATAAGCTTGAGTTTTCCGAAACTTTGACCTCTTGGGTGCCTCGATGCAGAGCGCGCGTGCCATAACCAATTCCTAGATTTCAATACTGCGATCGTATATGTTTTCACTTAAATCGTGTTCGATTTCCATCCATATCCCCAAGGTGTTGTCTGTTCGTCGGATATTAACGCGTTCTTTCCTCAGAATACACTGGGAAGATTCGGTGGTAATGCATTGTTGATATATGTAGAGACAAACTGCAGTGCAGCGGATTTTCTCCATCAGTCTGTCACTGGTTGGCAGACGGATGGAGTAATGTTTGTTTTTCTTTGTTAGTTTCTAAAGCTTAGTTTCTAAAGCTGCAACAGAAGTCACAGAACTCTTCCGAACACAAAGCGCGTACCAACTTGACACTTGTCAGTGTTCCAAGATACTTACATTACCCAGCTACCTTTCTTGCACCTAGACTGCCGCTGTCCGCTGTGAAGCAAGGTCTATAGCATTCCCTAAACTACTCGTCGATAATTGATCTGGTAAGTACGCTCCGCTATCTTCCCATCGATATCATCTACTCACTGTCATGAATCACAGTCTGCTCCAATATCCATCGTATCATGGATACCTTTCCTCGCGATCAATTCACATCGATCCTTCCCTACGACATGGTGGAAAAGATATTCCTTCTATGCCTTACTCCCCTCGAATGGGGTGGCAATATTGACCATCCCGATGCTCATCCTCCCCCGACAAACGTTCCTCTGCTCCTCTCATGTAAGCAAAGCCTGGAGAGAAATTGTACACGATACTCCTACACTCTGGACCAATGTTTGCATCCATAATTCGTTCTCACACCCCGAAATGCTGCAGCAAATTCTGCATTATTCAAAGAATTGTCCCCTTACTGCATGCGTAGTGGTGGGCTCAGTGATCCTCGGTTCACATTTCAACAATCCCGTCGATTTATACATCAAAGAGCTATTCTGTCATTCTGATCGGATCCGCTCTTTTCGCCCACTCGTGGCATTCCCAGCAACTTTGTGGGAGGAAAATGTACCCACTCCTCATTTCCCTCGCCTAGAAGAACTAAGGGTTATGATGCACATTCCCGAGGCTTCCCCTGCACGTCTATATAATCTTTTCAATTCGCCTCAGCTCCAAAAGGTTACCTGGTTTTTCGACCAATATCCAGAATTTATGCTTCGGACAGGCGCCCAAATCAAAGAACTCACAATTCCTAATATCGCACACCACCCTGTGGAAAAAATAACTGCACTCTTGCGGGCATGTCCCAATCTAACTTACCTCGACGCTTTGTCCAAATTTAGGACCTTTCCTTCTGTTCCCAAATCGCTTATCCCTCTTCGAGATCTGCATACTTTTCGTTCCACTGAATCTGGACTGAACTTGTGCATTGCGCCCAATCTGCGCCACTTGACGTTGACGATCATCAGTGAAAACTATGAAAAGGCGCACCTTCTCCAGCTTTTCTCGCGGTCTCCTCGGATCGAATACCTCAGTCTGGCTCAATGGGGTGACATGACCTCCGATAATGTGTTCTTCCAGATTGTCTCGCTTACTCTCTGTTTGGTCACCATCGAAATTACCTTCCGGATGCCGGATTTCGATGTCTCGACCCTCAATAAGGTATTCGAGATGTTGAGCCGCGTTGGTGCTTCGACACCCATTCTTCCAAAGCTACAACACCTTACTCTAAACGTGTTGCATATTGTTAGGGACGACGAACCACCGTGCGTGTACGATGCAGAAATGTTATTGCGTATGCTGGAATCGAGGAGCATCCACGCCCACGCGACAACCCTCAATGGAACCCCAACCGTCACAGCCCTCAAATCTTTTACTGTTAAACACGACGAATATCGCGGCGTGCAGCTACACGAGTTCACTCCGTCTTGGGCGGCCAGTGCTAGTCAGCGTCTTGAGGTTCTTAAAGAACATGGACTCGTATTAGAGGGTAACATATTCACGCCCTTTCTGAGTGGCCGCCGTGCACCTGGTTGTTGATTCACTTATTTGATGTGTGCACGGTGTATAATAATCAACCGTAACCTCGATCTATGAATGTATTAGTAGTTTCCCTTTCATGATATCAATGAATCCTCCACGACACACAGGAAAGTTATCTGAAGCGGCTAGATAATAAACAATCTTGTCATAGCCCCCTCCTTTATATATAGATGATACTCGATTTGTTAACTCACAGCGTTTATTCTGATCCAACAGAAAGTTTCTTGATATCAGCCGTCACCATGTCCTCAGACGATAAATGTTGCGACCAACCTCCTCCATACTCAAATGCCCGTGTTCCGCCTTCGGGATTTCGCATCCCACTCACCAATGCAACCACCTTCCCCTCTCCTCAATACACTAAGAAACCGCCCTGTTATGATGCTGACGGAAACTCTCCAATCTTCATCGGTTCGGCCATTTTTTCCAACTCGGTCTATCCATGCAAGATCGCCCCGCATCTCCAGTCGCCTTGTCGTGTTCCGTACGGAGGAACCGAGCTTGAGCACCAAGGCCGATTCGATCTCCTTCCTTTCGACCCGGAAACCATGGAGTTTGTTATGACGAGCCTTGGTAGAGTTCCCCACGGCAGGCAACCGGTGGAGGGTGGCTACGAAGAGAATGGAGCCAAGCTGTATCATGCCATGGCTTGGGTGCGAGGTACTAGAGTTCCTGGAAAGACAGGAACACATCTCGTAAGTAGATGATCTATGAAGTGGTCTGAAGCATCTTGATCTAATCGGAACCTTCAGGGAGGATGCAACGTCGCTTTTGGTTGTAACGAACAGGTCATTACTCGGGGATACGAGATTTTGTATGTTTTGTTGAGTATCTGATGTACTATCCAACTAACATTATGTGCACTGTACCAGATGCTGGAGATCGAATGATAAGAAAGCTTGAAAATAAATCCTATAATGTTGTTTAGAGACTTGGCTAGCTTGACTTCTTTACTAGTGGATCCTGGTGTAATTGTATCAACACAACATACGAAATATTATATATACATTTATCGAGGAGATAAAGTCATATAGGGACTGACTAGACCTCGTTCAAATATCTCACAGGAAAATGAGTGCTTAAATTAGTGACATGTATACCTGCCTTGAGCATTAATTTCTCGCACCAAGTGTCTGAGAGAACTCGCTTGTCGGGAATTCGATCGAGTTATCATGCCAAAGGCCCATCGCTTGTACTAAGACGACAAAGTGCTATGAATACTAACATTCACAGAACCCATAGCTCCACTATCAGCGAGCCGCTTCCACGACTGCAGGCTGTGCCTGCTGGGGTGCGGCACCCTGTGGCTGGAGCATGCCTGCTCCCATGCCTTGAGTTCGGAAGGCAAGGCCGCGTGTTTTTTCAATAACGGATTGATAAACCGGCACAGGTGAGCGATGGATCTCGATCACATTCTATAAAGTGTAACAAGGTTGAGCAATGGGCGATGATTGAAGAACCAAACGATAGGCACCTTCTCAAGATCGATCTTCGCTTCGGCACCCATGCGCGTTTCGCGAATAAGGTTGACTATCCACTTTTCCCCTTCATCTGCCGAGAGATTTAATCTCGCAGATAGGTCTCTGAGATCATCGCACGGGAATTTGTGAGATAAAAGCCGCGACGAGGTTATGCAGGGCCGACTCACCGGATGTCAATCTTTTGATGTATACGGCAGTACGCCTCACTGATCAGATAGCGCGCGTTATCCAAAAACTCTTCCTTAAATTCACCGAGGAAGAAATCATCTCCGACAACACCTTCTGCGAGGGTCAACTCCCGTTGTGCAGCTTCGAAGTCGAATTCAATATAGAGTTCTTTGAGGAAAGATGTGATGGGATCTTGATATTGGTATTCTTCCGTTTGAATGACCTTGACGATTTCACGTATTGAGTGCCGTACACGGGATGATGCCCCGCCTGTGGACTTGCGCGAGAGGATGGCTGCAGAGGTAAGGTAGCGCAAGATCCAAGGGCAGGATGTTTGGATAGTGTTGAGATAGGTAGGCGACATAAAGGTCTCTAGCAGAAGAGTCCGGCCCTGCGGATGGTTGAAGTAGACGAAAAGAGACCAGTGGACGAGCCATGTCCGGGAATGTAATTGGGTGAGAGCGGCGGGTTCGGCGGATGCCGTTAAGAGTGAGGATGGCGATCTTGAATCAACAATATCGCGGAGGGTGTTGAGTTCCTCAAGAGCCGTGTCCCATTTACCAGTGAGGATATCTGATGCGAGTTTTCCCCAATGAGCGGAAGTGTTGAGGTCGTTGTCGGTTGAAAGTACACGGAAATGGTACAGATAATCAGCAGCACCACTGTAATTGCCGTAGGTGTATTGGAATTGCCCAAAATTATACAGCGCAGTTATTTGTTCCAAGGTGAGCTAGGGAAGGATATTGATTTGTGCATCCGTTAAATAGCCGTGGCAGCGTACATTATAGTTATCTTTTAGATATTGCAGATTTTGATTTTTGTCTTGACGTAGCGCTTGTGCGACATCGGGGTTTTCGATCACATCAAGTACAGCCTGTGCCTCCTGTTGGAGGCGCTCGTTCGTCGAGACGGCCTTTTCGCGTTTTCCAGTGAATTCTAGAGGTATAAGATATTACACAAGGCTTTATTTAAAGGTCGAAAGACATCCACAAACCCTCAGGTATTTCTTCACCGGGATGAAGCTGCTCGAACAAGCTGACGGCGTAGTCCACCATGTTTGTGCCCTTTGCGAGTTCATACTGAGCTGCTTGGACCTGCTCGCCTGGGAAGTATGCAGTATCGACAAGATGTGCAAGGAGAGGAAATGCCAAATGGCGATCCAGGTAAGGTATTATCGTTTTTGTTAGATCGTGTTCTGCCATTTTGTGAGATATCAGTGATCCTCGAGGTGCGAAGGGACTTTACAGGCTGAAATTTTGAGTCGCTCGAAATGGAAAATCTGCACAGCCACGAACGTCGTGTACCAAGGTTATTGGAACCTGCAGCAAGCCTCAAAACCTTGTTATACTGCATCCACCATGACCGCCATAACCCAAAATCTCCCTTGGTTTATATCTGATTTAGGCGTATCAATAATTGGACAGGTGGTTATTTCGCGATAGTTCTGATCTTTCTGGATTCTGATTTTGAAACCAGAAATGCTATACTTCGCTGGTCGAGAACCTAAATGTTGGCGACGTCGACTGCCTCAAATATTCGCTCTCTAAAGGCTTGGGACTCGGTATTGTAGTCGGAGGCTCTATCATGAAGGTTCCTCAGCTAATACTTAGTGTGTTCTTCCATGTCATTCTTTATTGTGACGCTAAAACGTTTCACGACCAGTTTTGAACGCGCGTTCTGCGCGTGGTCTATCTCTCCCGGCATACGTGCTTGAGACACTCGCATATGCTATCACTGCCACCTATTCCTACAGAAATGAATTCCCATTCTCTACATACGGAGAAAACCTATTCCTCACCATCCAGAATACCATAATCACCCTCCTAATCATTTACTACCCAACTGCATCACTCCGAAAATCACAGGATGTAACGTCACGTCTCACAGCTGCGGCCGTTGCGACTGCCGCGTTAGCAGCCACGCTCTACATTCTCCCCAAGGATATACTTTCCTTCCTTCAGCTGGCTACACTCCCACTCTCCCTATTTTCGAAGCTTCCGCAAATCACACAGAATTCCCGTGCCAGATCCACGGGCCAACTTTCTGCCTTTGCAGTCATTTCGCAAATCGCAGGCTGCTTAGCTCGATTATTCACAACCGCCACCGAAGTCGGGGATGCTATTGTAACTGCAGGGTTCGCTCTTGCATTAGTACTCAATATCGTATTGGGTGCCCAGCTGTGGATGTATTGGGGCAAAGAAGACAAAACAGATTATGAGATGACGCATATTGGTAGTTTCAGCGAGAAAGAGAAAGACCAGTGGGTTCCAGAGAGGCAAAGCAAGGTTGACGTCGTTGTAGCACCCACACCTAAATCCCCAGTTCCACGACACATGACAGCGTCACCTTCGGGGAGAAAATGGGCGCGTAAGGTTGATTAGTGTATATCCAATAATATTTATGTCTGCACCCCCAAGTTCTACTGTGCTTGGTCTGTGAGGTGTGATCATGTATCATTGTA
>MU267635.1:76880-126557 GCA_021014935.1 Hygrophoropsis aurantiaca
TGTAGATCATTGACTGTATGATTATATTGTGAATCATCATTTATTCCAGCTGTTAACTTTGAAACTATTGAACATAGCAGAGTCTTAGTCTCCCGTAGGCAAATCTAGAAGGAAGGCAATCGTTCCTTCTATAGTACAGTGAAGACAGGCACTTGCTTTCAACTCAACCCGGGTTTTCTAGTATACCTGCGGCGTCTAGTTCTTTCGAATACAACAACACCCTATTCCTCAAAACCGAACTGCGTCCCTCCATTGCATCACACATCACACCTCAGCGCATTTCTATCCAAAAGCTGCATACCAGCGGGTCGTAGATCGATCCTGCACGCGACACTTTACCCTGGTCTCCAGTAGCGACCATATATGGAATATATGACAGTCGATATATTCTGTATATAAACTTTACCCTAGGCAGGTTCGACTTTCGCGTCCATCAAGTTGAAACCTGCCGCAGGGACGGAATCTGTGGAGATTGTTCGTCTCCGTCCAACAAATGGGCGCCACATAGTGGATCCAGTGCACCTTAGTAAAACTCAAAAAACTTGGAAACATCGGATCCTCATATACATCATGATACTGGGGGTTAACGTTTATTCCTCGCACTTGCGTCGATACAACAAACGAAAGTCTTCGTTTTTACTTCGCATCATCGAGCCCAGAAGCCTTCTCCCAAGCTTTGGGGCCCGAGCGAGGCTATGTAGCTTCCCTCCCGCCACAGAAGCAAGAACTTCTGTACAATCCGATAGTCTTGTCGACAACCTAATGCCGCTTACTCATTTCCTGTTTGACCACCACCAGTGTTGTTCAGACTCATTGGCATTGGCGAGGAGCATATGTCAGCTGAACATGTACTGCCTATTATTAACGAACAAATATCAACATTTATGTTCAATGTTCAACATCGATGGGGGCGGCGTTGACTCTTCTAATTCGCGTGGGTGACTCTCGGAAGTATGTAGGCACCGTTCAATGGCGATGCAAAAGTCTAGACGTGTTATCAAAACGCGAATCAGAATCAAATTTGAAGGGTGGGTCGACTGCAGATTTGGTTTTGAGGACAAGCGTTCTGTGAAACTATTCAGCAAATTCTGTCCTGACGGGAACAACAAAGCTCCTCTTCAAATCCTCTCAAAGGTTACGATTACTAGTCAGTGAATTCCTTTCGCATAATATCAATCTCACCTCCCCATTGTCTTTTAGAGTCACATGTTCTTTCCGAACATCATCACCGGCTTGCTCTTCGCTGCTGCTACAGTCGGCGCGATTGCTCCGGCTACGAGTACCTGGGAGTTGTACATGTATGCTGGGTATAATCGTAATGCCGGCGGCAAAGGAATACTCGCCAGCAACTATTGGCATGGAAAAATTGCAAAGCCTGCAGCTGGCGAGGATTTTCGAACTGGGCCCTGTCTTCACTTGGAAAACGGGATGAGCAAGGCCAACTCTATCGAATTCACCACCAAAGAAGACAAACACGATAGCACAACGGCAATCGCGCTCGTGTTTTTTAAGGACTATCAGTGTTTGGACCCTCATATGTGTGAGTGCTGACGATGTCTCAATGTTGGGTTTCTGGGTATGAGAGACTGATACTTGACGAATAGTCTGGAACGAGCCATGGAAGATTGACGGCAGCTGGGTGGTGAATAATCTGACTAGCTTTCGGGGTGGAAAGTATACAAAGGCCCACTCGTTCCAACCTATCCGGACTCTCAAGTCGTTAAAGAGTCAAATGTGAAATTAAATTAAAGTGGGAAGTTAAAGTGTTGTCATTATTTCTGTCTTGTAATTGTTGATAAATCTACGAGAACATGATGCAGTGATATGTTGATGCATGATGGAAAGCCTGGGTTCCTTGTTCTCTGTAGGATTCGAGCCCATCCAACGTGTTATCCGCCTTCAAGCTTCAAGCTTCACGCTTCAAACTTCATCTTTCTTAGAATTCAAGCCCTCCAATAGTACCTGGGCGCTGCGGGCCTAATCGACCCACTCGTTGAAAATGTCACGCATTTTGAAATGACAGCGCATCAGACTGACATTCGGAAACGAAAAAATTTCCGACTCCAATTCCTGGATTTGAATTTTATTGCCGCCTTTCCCTACCGCGGTCACGGTACAGCTGGTCGGCAGTGTCATGTTTGAGTCACGCACTTGGTCAAACTGTCATAGATTTTCCGTATCGAGTCAAAGCAGGTCAATGACAGTCGCATCAACCGACGTGATGTCAATATAGTGAGGTGGCGCCTGCCCCGATTCACATCCTGTTAAATACTTCGGGGGAGGTGCGTCCGCAAAACTTATCCTTCTGCTTCCAATCCATAGCAATGCTGCGATTCAGTGCGTTGGTTGTATCGGCCCTTCTCCTTCTCCAGGTCGTTGTCGCGGATCCCATCTCTCAGGGCGACGGCACAATTCCGCGTATTTATAAAAACAATCATGCAGCAACAAAAAAAGCCTCCACCACTATCTCGGGGCTGTTGTCTGTGAGCGGGCGCTACGTTGTCAGATCAGCGGGTAATGGATGTGACTCAGGCTATCGTGCGTGATGATTCCTTTGCTACCAAAACAAGCGCTTACTGTTGAATGCTAGAACCTTGCGCTAATAATCCGAGTCAATGTGCGCCCGCAGGAGATACCTGTGTAAGCCAGCCATTTCAATTCTTAGAAGTAAAATACTAATACCCAGTGACTATTGCGAACTTCAGTGCTCCGACGGCCTAGGGTCCTGTCCCAGCGGTCAAAACGTTAGTATCTTGTTGCCTGCATTAATGCGTTGACTAATGACAAACAAACAAAATTATAGTGCTTCGGTGCTGACCAGTAGGTCTTTCTCCCGAGAATATTTTTTAAACTCGTGATCAACAACGCATTGGAATTAGGTGTTGCTCAACTAGTGCTCAAACTTGTGGTGGGAATACCTGCTGTTCTGCTGGCGGTGCTTGCTGCAGTGATAACGCGACTTGCTGCGAGCCGGGAAATGATTGCTGTAACGATGCTGAGGGAGGATGTACGAAAACTTTATATGTCTGTGGAACTATTTTAACATTCTTTTAAGGCTGCCCAACCGGAAGTTCTTGTGTTTCTGGGACGGATTTATGCTCTGGAAGCGGAAGCAGTGGCGGTTCTGGCGGTAGCAGCGGTGGATCTAGCAGCGGAGGTGCATCGCTCCCGCCAGTCACCGGATCTCCTACATTCTCAATTCCGTCAGTATCGACCACGGATTCGTCAGCTGCGGGCCCTACGGGTGCATCCGGTGGAGGGGGCGGAGGCAGTTCACCACTCGGTAGGTGAGGTTTTCTAGGGTTGCCAAATAGACTGATCAAGTTCGCATAGGCGGAAAGCCGAGTGGAGCCGCTCCGAAAAACCTTCTGCCAACTTGGGCACTTGCGGGGCTCACGACATTCCTCTGTGTTCCCTTTGTCCAGAAACTGTCTTGGGCTTGAGCGCTTGAGCCGTCGGCGCGCGTAAAATCTGAAGAGAGAGATCTATACCAGTACCTTTCTTGACCCCATCCTCGCGCGTTTGCCAATAATTAATAATTGCAATTGAATTTCAGTACATTGAAAGGTACGGCTAGCGCGTACATGAACCGTGTCTTACATGTTACCTGGAGGTATATAAATGATTTTAAAAACGACATAATTCAGAATTTCCCTGTTGCCATCTCATATAGGGCGTCTTTATCGCCACTTTCATCCACAAGTGCACGCAGCATCCCTTTCTCGTTCTTCAGTAATTCAACAGGGCTGCCAAACTCCACCTATATGTGACTGTAAGCGTGAATTGCATCAAGATGTGAATAAAACACTTACAAGCTTGCCAGCGTCAAGAACCATCTTCAAAATGATCAGACAACATATACTAAGAAAGATCACTTGCAGAACTTACGATCTTGTCGGCATCCATTATAGTCTGCAGACGGTGTGCAACAATGAGCTGTGTAACATCTCTTAGCTCGTTACGAAGCGATGATTGAATAAGAGTGTCAGTTTTGTAGTCTGGAAAATCGGTTAGACATTCTTGCTTTAGCAGATAGTTGGCGGATTACCTATCGCAGAAGTAGCTATGTAATGTCCCGAAGTCAGTGCGTAATGGCTGGGATTGGTGGAATATACGAACCCTCGTCCAATATTAACAATTTACTCCCACGCACCATCGCTCTAGCAAGCGCCAATATTTGTCGCTGCCCAACCGATAAGTTGCTTCCTCCACTGGAGATCTCGCTCTCCAGTGTCAGTCTACCATCATCCTCATCGTCCTGCAACTCGAAGAGCCCCGCGGACCGCAACGCATTGTTCAACACAGCATCGTCGTGTTGATCGAAAGGATCCAGATTTTGGCGAAGAGTTCCAGTAATTAGTTCGGGCTACATATGGGAAATGGGCATCGCGCTGAACCGAAGTACAGATTCGAAACGTACCATTTGAGGAATGATCGTGATGTTAGAGCGGAGGATGTCCAGGTTGATAGAACTAGTGGGGATGCCATCATAGTAAACATTGCCATCCGTGAAGATGCAACGAAGGAGCGATAGTGTTAGAGAACTCTGTCTCATATTTAGTATCAGGACTATTGTCGCGCTCTGATTCATACCTTGCCACTGCCAGTGCGCCCCACTAGAAGCCAATCAGTTGATGCTATCCATAGTCGTGTGGCAACGTCACGTACCGATACCAACGCGTTCGCCGGAGGCAATATGGAACGATAAGTCGTGTAAAACTTTGGGCCCGTCCTGCAAATTCAGATGAGCTACTTCATACCCCAATTGCGTTGAGAACCCACCGAGGAATACCGAGCAGTCAAATTCTCTACTCGCAGATCACCACTAGCAGGCCAATATGCCGGTGGCTGACCACCCTCTGTCGGTTTTGGCTCTTGTTCTATCTTTATATACCCATCAATTCGTTCAAGACTAATGGTCTGGTGGGTTAGAAAGATCCTCAAAGACAAAATAATTGCACATGCCTATTTCCTGCGAATAAAACAATAGTCAGAAGGGTCAGAAGCGGTGAAGTCACAATCCTCACCGCTGACTTCTACGTCGTTCAAAATCCGAACCCACCAAAGAATTTCAGCGCTAAATCCAACTGTTTGGGTATTGGTAAGAAGTGTCCGAGGCACATTGTGAGGATACATACCAGCCATATTGAGGGAGAATCCGATGTTGGACGCGTTTGATAAAACACCGCCATACACAAGATACGCAGCAAGACCAGATGTAAATAGAGCGCTGATCATGTCCAGACGGACTGACACCCAGCTGTAGCACATTGTAAGTCAACAAAAACGAAACAGAATAAAGAAAAAGGTCACCGATTTAAGTTATAAAACATACGTGCACATTTTGTATAGCGGTCAATTCGAGTCAAGGATTCTCGTTGGAAAGCCTCTTCTGCACCGTACGCCCTGATAGAAGCTGAAAAATTATTAGTATAAAGGGTTCAAGCGTCTGTGATATTCAGCACGACGTACTTAATCCTGTAATGGCTGCCCCGAAATGTCCTAAAACTGGTGCTTTGGCATTACTCATTTCGCGTTTCACTGAAAGTTGGGCTTTCATGTATGTTCTTCCCACAAATCCTCCTACTATTCCGACAATTATTCCAGGAAGAAAAAAGGCAGGGGTCATGAGGACAATAGCTCCGAGTTTGACAAGCATCGTTATGGTCAATTCAACCACGAACCCAATACCTTGGGGCAAGTTTCCATCGACTACACAATGATGAGAGATGTGTTTAAACAAAAGGTAGACATCACATACTAGCTCGGATATCTTGCGTGCATCGCGTGATTACACGCGAGGTGGGGGTGATATCGAGCCATCTGAAGAATTTAGCTAAAAGTCGACCCGAAGACGAACTAACATACCTGAGAGTGGTTCCCAAGACGGACTCGATGAGAGTTTTGTGGATTTTCCGCGATGCTCTCATTGTTCCGTAGTAATATACAGCATACCCAATAGAATATGCTATGCAAGCAAGTGCAAGCAGTAGCGCATATACAGATAAGTAACTAGGGATAGGACTTTTAGTTTCCATTCAAAACAAATTGACTGAGACTCACAAAGGGACCTTGACTTCCGATGCTGGCTGGATTTCGTACTGAGAAGCCCAGTAACCCAAGAACCAGGTTTGTATAGTATTGATCAAATCAGTCATACCCATGAGGCCAAGGAATATGATCCAGAAGAGGAGAGGATAATCGCCTCCCAATCCGATAAGATAAAGTTTGACTAAGAGTAACGACAATCATAGATGTCAGCTAATGTTCAAAGAAAATCGGAAATAACCTACACGCAGCCCAGCTCACTCTCCCGACTAAAATCTCTTCGGCAACAACAAGTTTGCCGTCCGCTTTGACCTCAGTTTTGATTTGGGTATCAGCTTCGATGGTTTCCGATTCACGTTCCACGATCTCCTGGTCCTTGGCCAGTTCAGCGGCTAATTTATCATCTTTGGCGATAACTTCGGCGATGGATCCATGGCTGACGACACGTCCCGCACCAAGCGAAACCATGAAATGAGCTATCGGGCTGGCCATCGCCACATTATGCGTCTGTTGGTAGATAAGGGCATGGGATATGGTTCAATTCCTGTCGGACTCACCACCATCAAGACAGTTCGACCTTGTACAAGATCTCCAGCTAAACATTTGTTTATAATCCATTTCGAAGTGTGCACATCGAGTGCGGCAAGAATCTTAGAAATCATCAACATAACTCATAGGCTGTTAATGCGACTTCTTACATCGTCCAACAAAAGAATTTGAGCGGAAGAATATATTGCCCGCGCAAGGGTGATTCGTGCCTGTCCTGAAATCAGAAAAGGACCAATGTAAGAACTGAGATGCCGCATACCTTTTGACCTCCACTTCAGTAGTTCAGTTCGATGTCAGTATGGCGTGAAACGACTGCAAGATAAATCAATAACCTGAGAGTTAAACCTTTCTCTCCGACCTCCGTTTGGTCTCCGGCTTCAAACAAGGTCAAGTCGCGCTCCAACGCACATTGATATAACACTAATAGCTGGATTAATATCGCGTTTATTGGCAGGAAAGCAGCATTCATCTACCTTTCTGGTATCGACCCTCATCGAAAGGTGCGCCAAAAATAATATTGTCCTAGAACCACCAGTTAAGTACCAGCTAGGATTCAAGTACAAGGGCATCTTCCTACACGAATGGTTTCATTTTGGACCCAGGATTCTTGCGCTGCATAAGCGACTCCCCCGTCACGAGGAAGGCCAAACCACGAAGTTGGATCCGAAGGAGTAAAGTGCATTTCGCCTGGACCAAACATAGCAATTCAAAATATACATTTAAGCATGAATACTGCCATTGAACTTACCTAGAAGTGCCATCAACACCGACGTCTTCCCAGAACCAGTTGGGCCGACAATTAGATTGATATGCCCCCGCTTAAAGAAGAGCTCTTTTCCGATTTGGAGGGTAAATCTTCGTTTCGACGGAGTCAACGTGCCATTGTTCTGTTCTGACCAAGAAAAAATCGCATTCCGAAAACCAATGGCGTCGGATAGATCCTCGTTTTGGGCGAAGAATTGTTCTTGATCGGTTTTGGAAAACTCGTCCAACAGCTCGGTTTCGGATAGAAAGTTGTTCAACCGATCGATAGATACCTTGGCTATGAATTTTTGAGCCAGTAATTGGACTAGATTCTCTCGGAAACCATACCTTGTACCAATCTCGGGATCATATAAAACACCCGATTGAGTTGACCACGCAATATGTCAAAGACTGCAACGTTAAGGAACCATTTCCCAGCCAGATTGGTTGATACAACTTACTAGATATAGATGAAAACACTTTAGCAGCTAAAGAGAAATCGTAAACAGCATAAACATATAAACACGTCAGCATACGCACCACTTAAACTTTGTCCCATAATCAGAGTCTACGTCAAAGAGAAATTAGTCTGCGAACAGGGTTGATGAACGCATACCACGCACATAGGTGGAGTAGGTCGAAAGCATTGTAAGAAGAGGGATAACAAAACTATAGCTGTATTAGTCATTGCCGCCCATATGTCGATCCAACACTCACTTCAAGTTGTTGTTGATCAGTTCGAGGACCTTCTGCTTCCAGATCCAGCCAAGTTCTTCTTCGCGTTTCTCTGTGATTTTCTGATCCATTTTAGGCTCCCAGCCGAATAGTTTAATCATGCGGAGAATGTTCATCGCTATACCCAGCTGAGCATCTAGTACGAGCGGGGCAATATCAATTAACTCACTTTCTGTGACAGTTTGCACTCGAGCATCGGTCTAATAGACATGACATGAGCAATATAAACGTCAGAACTCGAATCATCAACACACCTTCTTCATTTTTTCAACTTGGACTGTTTGGAACATTCGCGCTACATAGCCGGGAATCGGAAACAAGAGTGTCATAACGGCCAAGCCGACCAGTGCACTCCAACCCAAGATGCCATAAAGGAACCATATGCTCAGCCCGACTTGCAATGGAACATAAAAGCCTACAAATTTGGTTTATTGAGTTGTCTGTATATGCTTGCGAAGCAATTCATACCCAGCAGCAAAAAATCTCGCCCTTCGGTGATATTATTCAAGTCCGAAGTGACCAAATTGTTGATTTTGCCAATGAGGTTGCTTGCACTAGATTTTGGCGCGCGCGTATCGTCCATATTCTTGGTTTGAGCTGCTTTCTGTTTCCCTTTCGCGGACGATGAAGCCTCGCTTGCAGAACTTGGCCGAATAGTATCCTCGGTGCTTTCATTCGTACTTACTTCATCATCAGGTGATTCCAAACCAGCGACAGACACTGTATCTGGTGTGGGTGTAGTAGTAGCGTCGGAGACCTGCTTGTTGTCGTCAGGGCTCTCTGCCTTCAAACGAATACGGAGCGAATGGTTGAAGACAAGCTGCGTGACGATTCCTTCAGTGCGTACAAGAGTGCGGGTCTGAAAGGCAATGTTCAACGGCGATTTCTCACATGATACGATATGTACCTACTGCAATAAAGATATACCACTGGAACGATAGAGAACTTGCCATTGGCCCAAGGAATAGCCAAGCGATCCAAAACCAGGGGCGAATAATGGCGCCTTTACCTTCTGTCTCCAGATACCTGGCGCACCACATGGATGGTAAATGGTGTAGTCAAAGAAATTCGCAGTTAGACACTCACTCGAGGAGATAGTTTATACCCACAGGACTGGCAAGGTTTGCAAGGGCATGGACACAGACCATCAATGCCAAAATTGTATATTCAAGACCTTTCAACGGTTAGGCTCTCGCAAAAGTCTTGACAGATATCAACTTACGATATACTCTCAAAAGCCCAAAGAATATATGACGTTTCTTACTGCCAGAAAAAGGGTCGAGGTGCTTCCGAAACGTTATCAATATTTATTACAGTCCAAAAAGCAAGAGAATTACCGCGAAGGACCTTTTGACCAAATTTCTGGAGTAATCTTGATCGACCATTGGGGGCAGCTGGTCGTGCGACAAGTGGGGTGTTTTAGAGGCCAAATAAACAATGGGATCTTCCCAAATGTACAACAGCATCGATATCCATGATGCCGTTTGTTCAGGATGAGGGGTCTCCGCGGGATCCTGGTGACCGACGTAAGAAACAAGCCAACAAGGAGACGTTGCACGTACGGCAGGATCGAACGGAATGTATTGACGAGGGCTAATCAATGGAAACACAATACTTATTAACGCCAGAATAGCTATTTTCGCCCATAGCAGCCATCCCTCTTCGATATCTTCTGGTTGCAAAGTAAATGTTATCAAAGGAAAGAGATCTCGAGGGACAAAGCTGGCGAATGTTGCTAAGAGCAAGATGCTTAAATGAGTAGAGGTCAATCTACTCCAACGAGATCGAGTGGTTATCGAAATGAACCCCAGAAGGGATACGTATCCCTAATATGATATTAAGGAGGAGAGCTTGCTCAATGTGTGGCCTACGCACCGCTGTCACGCAGAGTGCAAGTTGATGGCACTGCGCGGGGGAGGAACAGAGTCGATTGCTTAAACCATGAGTATTTTGTTGGCCGCGCGGTAGAAATGTAACCAAAGAAAGCCCCAAAAGTGCCAAGCACCCAAGGAACCGAGCACATTTGTATCCGTATATGAGATACCCGCCTTGCTCAAAGACAAACCCTTTCGCATTCGATAAGTTCCTTTCGCTAGACTCTGAATCATTGATTCCACTTTGGAGGGTCGACGTGGATTTGGAGCCCCCCGAACGGCGCGCAAGCAACTTTCGAGCAAGCGGCGAAAGAAGGAGAACTTGTAGGAGGAGGAGAATGGCGGATACCCCAGACAAATAGACGAGGACCGTCGAAAGACTGCGCCGTTGCCAAAACCGGTAAGTTCATCAAGCACTATGGAACGATAAACGGACGTACAGAATCCGTGGCTCGAGGTGATGCATGTTGCACCTACAATCGCTCGAGTCTTGAGAATCCGGTAGAAAGAGCAGAGCTAGAGCCGTAAACTGTTCGAACGCTCAAACGAATACAAGTCTTCCCACAAATATATAACACCTGGGTAAGTTGGGCCTTCCGAGTCACAATTAACTGTAGTAGGTACATTGTCAATTAGCGCTTGAGATAAGCTGTGTGTGCACTGCGCATGTCACCATGGACACACGTAAACGGTACTACTTTACATAATACATACCCGGCCTGAGAGAAGACGACCGACTCAATCACTCACCGACTCAATACTATGCTGCATCCGACATTTATTATTTCGACTTGTACAGTATCGGCCTCCTATCAAAATCCAGGACAACCCGGAATGGCAAACACACGCTGAGGGCACTTCAATGGCTGGGCCTTATACACACTGATGGCAGTGTCGCGGTCGCATTCGTCATAACGGAGTCGAGGTGGCTCGTTTGAACTGACGCTATGTCAGCAGACCTCGTACTCATCTCGGCCATCCCACACAGTCTTTCGGGGTTTCCTTCTGCATACTCCTTGCCACCACCACAAAAGGGCCAGCGGCATGTGGTGCGCCAAAGTCGCCATGTCTTGATGGGTACTTATCCCTGCAACGTCATAGTCGTATTTAAGAGCTCAAAACGTTCAGATCGATGATCAAAACCACCCGACCGGAAGCGATTACGGTGTCCTCTATATCAGTTCCACTTTGCAATGAGCGCCAACTTTCAAACCACTACTGGGTCTCCAGTTCTCGCAGGAGCACCAGGATCGTGCTGTATCACCGGCGTCAAACATACTGGCACGCCGATGGGACGCACTGAACAGATCGGCGGGATGGAGACTTACGTCTCTGAGCTGCCCACACAGAAAACCTCCAGAACAAACATTATCCTATTCTTCGCCGATGTTTTTGGCCCAATGTGGATCAATAACAAACTTGTTCAAGATTTTTTTGCTGTTCAGGGTGTGTGCCGTGTCCTCTTGACCCGACGAAATTGCAAGGAACCAAGAACTGACTTGACGACTTCTTATACAGGATTCACGGTCCTGGGACCTGATTATTTCTTTGGATTTGGTGTGGTGAACCACCCCAAGGGATACGACACCAATGGATGGATTTCAACCGCAGTCAAGCCTGCTTGGGATGCGTTCTCAGCATGGATTGACGCTGTGAAAAAATAGTTTGGTATGGGTACCTGATTCGCTTTTGCGATCCAGCCTTAACCACATCCCTCTTCCGGTTTTTAAATCAGGAACGGAAAACGTGACGTATTGTGCTGTTGGTAGGTAAATCTTGTGCGTTCAATTTACAATTCTCGTTGAAAGGAATTCTGTTCCAGGTTACTGTTTTGGTGGTCCTTTCGTCATGCATCTCGCTGCCGAAGACTGGATCACGGCTTGTAAGATGGTCAACGTCAATAAGAACTAACCGTCACTGACATGCATTAGGTGCAATGGCCCATCCTGCGTTCCTTGAAGAGAGTCATTTCGAAAAACAGAAAGGTGAAACAGCCTATTATTTTGCCTAATCAGCCACAACCATTATTGACTCGATTGCCCTTCACACCATTACTCCTCAGCTGTGCAGGAAAGTACTTACGTTTTATAATATCTGCTGAACGGCGTACTGATCTGACACATCATCGGGATGCTCGCGTTTACAGAGGCGGACGAGAATTTTCCTACTGAATCCCGTCATCGTGCGGAGGCAATCATGGCTGAACACAAGGGGACCTACTACTTCCAACTGTTTTCGCATGTGAACCACGGTTTCGCTGTGCGCATTGAGCTTGAATGTGCGTTGTCAGCTGCTCAATGTAATTCCATATTGACATCGCTACTTCATCTGTAGGCTGGGCCAAAGAAGAGAGCGCTCGAGCTGTAAAAGAGTGGTTTGTTCGCTTTACAGAATAGTGGAGCTTGGCTAGTGAGTGCGCAAGTATTCGAGCTTTCCATAAGTAAGCAACAGCATCACCTTCGAGAATGGCTATACTTGACGAGGGGAAACGAAAAAAGAAAGAAAGCTAACGCCTTGGGGGGGGAAATATTATTGGGATATATGCCATTGAGCGCTTCCTGGCAGTATATGGGGCATCCAAACCCGTTTGCGATGTGGCTATTTTTTTGAACTGGTGCCTTCCCACTCCCTCCACCAAGGTGGCGTCAAAGACGCACGAAGCTTCTCTGCGTGTTTTAACTGGCCCAGTTCTGCAACTATGCTTCGCTATTAGGAATCAGTATGTGCTCAAAGGCGAAAAATAAAACTATAATTCACCCTCATCGTGTCTTTGAGACGCTGTACATCTTCCCCTGATTCCACCCACCGGGATATGCACTGCACTTCATCCTTATTCCATTCACGTATTCGCAGGTCCTTCATATTAATTGCGGTAGTACTAGGTAGGTTGTCTTCCACAATGTAGTCGTCAATCCAATCTTGCAATATCACGGAAGCTAAGTCATGGTGTTCCGGAGATAGTATTCGAGGGTCCGCAAAGGACAATGATTTGCCGTTTCTGACCCAGCTTGCCGAGCCCCGCAAGTGGTTGATACTTTGAAAATCAGGATCAGTGGATTTAAAATGCAGAAAAAATCGCCCCTGGCAAAGATAAGTTATTTGAGGATTGAATCTCAAAGGGTAGGTAGTCCTGCGTACGTACCGGCACTGAATGCGCTTGTATACAAAAAGATGCTTGTAGGTTTCCAATAGCCTTGTACTGCGCAATATACAGCGGGATGAGAACAGGATAGACAGCAAACTGAGGAGATGTAAAATTCTTATTCGATGTTTGGCTCACAAAAATCCAACCATACCAGGTTCGGTGATAGCGAGTGAGCTTCGAATCGCAAGTCATCTTCAATGATAGCTTGTTTGGAAGATAGGCCCCGCAGTTTATCAAGCACAAAAAAAGGGTCGACCTTGAAGGGTAGGCAGATTATGTTCGAGCCACGCTGTTTTAGCAAACTTGAAGAAAATGGGACAGCATGTTCGGAATTCATGTGTGGGTCTCGGAACACGGCTTTTCCGAGGAAATCCAAAGGGTTGCCTGTCATGGGGAGCATAAGCAATGAAACATGGAATGTATTTTTCAGAGTACCTGGTAGGTACCTGAAAGTAGATCTAAGTGAGCGCAACCAATAGTGACGGAATATACAACACACGCATGAGAGAAGTTGACAATGCAATCCAGCTGGGGGAGTGTCATGGTAGCAGGAGGAAAGCTAATTGATTCCACTTACTGGTAGAGAGTTTTCAAAGCTCACTATTGGTAACCAAGCTTTGGCTTCGAATTCAGCGTCAACTATCCAGGCTGGGTAATAAATCGCCTGAATGCGTTCCGGTCGTACGGGCATTTTTCCAAGAGCTGGCAAGTATTTCGCAGCTAGTGCGCTGAGAAGACCTTCGCCTGCACTTGTAAGGGCAGCAGTTACGCCAATATGGGTGATTGCATCGTCCTCAGAAAACGCGAAGGGGAGGGCTACAGAAGGAATTTAATGAAGCTTCAAAACAAAGGTTAGTCATACGGTATTAAGAAAACTGACCTCGGACTTTGCGGTGATATTGGACAGAGCTTTCAGCGTAGTTTCTGCGACTATAAACGCATTTCGGTTGGCGATGAAGCAGAGGGATTCGAGAAATTCGACCCAACATAAAACCGAAAGGGTGTGCACTGTGCACAGATTTACCGAGTCGATACAAGTACCGCATAAGGCAATCGGTATTGGTTGAGCCACGTGGAATAGGTTATACGTGGTCCTAGATATTTCGTTCCTCCCTCAGCTCAGCAAAACCAGCCCAGTCGTCCTGAGGTATATCGGGGTCTATCCCTCCCTTCATTTGGATCTACTATGTATTCGGCTTCATATCTTTTAATCATTGGGTTAATTCTCGCTGTGGTTGTTAACGCTGCAGATCTTTACAAAGCCTTAGAAGGTTAGTGAAGGCATACTATCTTCGTATAGTTATCTTGAAGCAACAAACCCGCTTGATTAGTCTCCAGACATGCATCGGAACAAGATATTCGCAAAGCTTACAAACGTCTAAGCCGAAAATACCATCCCGATAAAAACAAGGATCCAGGGGCGGAAGAGAAGTTCGTCGAGGTTGCGCATGGTATGTGTAGTATTCTGTCCGCCTCCTCTCATGTTTAATTGGCTATGTGTAACAGCCTACGAGGTTTTATCCGACCAAGAGGTGGGCACTTACTCAAGTGATTTTTGCTTTGACGTCTAATTTGCTCCAGAAACGCCAAATATATGACCGTCATGGCGAGGTAAGTTCTAATGTTTTCCTTGTTTCGAGCTATTGTCTTGGAGTGTGAACTCACTTACACTATCATACTAGGAAGGCCTAAAGGCTCATGAAGGGGGTCAGGGATTCCACTCGAATCCATTCGACATGTTCTCCAGCTTCTTTGGTGGTGGTTGTGAGTCCTGTCGGTTCCACATTAGTATATGAGCTGAAAAAAATCAGTCGCTGCTCAGCAGCAAACTCGTAGAGGGCACACTGTCATCATGGATTTTGAAGTGTCGCTCGCAGACATGTTAGTACGCTGACCGTCATGATATTTCAACAACTCACTTCCTTGTGCAGGTACAAAGGTGCCAGCATTGATGTATGTTTGGTTGCGGTGCATATCTGTTCATTCACGCTAATATTCTCCGAGTAGTTTATGATGAAAAAGAATGTCCTCTGTGACCATTGTCGAGGCTCTGGCGCTGCCTCAGACGGCGACATACATAGTTGCTCTGGATGTGGCGGATCTGGAGTGAAGATTTTCAAACAGCAAATATTCCCTGGAATGTTTGCTCAGAGCCAGCAGACGTGCAATGATTGTGGAGGGAGAGGTACAGTTATTGTCAAAAAATGTCCTCATTGCGGTGGAGAAAAAGTTATTGATCACACTGGGCATTATACGCTGGAAGTTGAGGCTGGGATGCCGGAAGGATACGAAGTTATATTCGAGGGCGAAGGAGATGAGAGCCCAGATTGGGAAGCTGGCGATGTGATTCTGAGGGTAAAGAGTGCGAAAACCGAAGGTGGTTGGCGACGAAAAGAAAGCAGTCTATACTGGAGAGAGTCCATCAGTGTTGCGGAGGTACGTATTGATGTGGTGGTATATCAGGTGTACTCATTTGTTATTGACAGGCTCTACTCGGATTCCAACGGAATATCACTCACCTAGACGGCCACATTGTTGAAATAGATCGCAAAGCAGTAACTCAACCAAGTAAGATCTAGAAGTTTGTTGCGCTAAGAAATCAAATACTTAAAAGTTGTGAAGGTTTTGTGCAGATAGTAGAAGGAGAGGGTATGCCACATTTTCATGAATCGACCCATGGGGATCTTTTCATAGAGTACAACGTCGTTCTACCGACAGAGATAAGTCCAGAGGTTCGACGAAGTAAGTCTTTCTTCTTATTCTGGTCTTTCTCGTTGTCTAACCAGCCAAATAGAACTTATAGAGACTTTCTATGGACCAGTGCAGCATGATAGAGACGAGCTTTAGACTTTCATCTCGTTATATTTATATCGTCCTCTATCCCTCTGTGAACTTCATAGGTCATCAGTCCTAATGCACATTTCTATATACTCGTATAAAACTGATCAACATACAAATTGAATTTACATCGGGATAAGCTTCATGAGCTCTTGATGCACTGTTATTCATTCATACTGCAATTGCAAATTACCTGCCCTAAACCAGGCGACACTCCATATAAAAGCCCGGTTCTTTGCGTGATGCGTCTCTTTGGGGAACCCCATTGGCCTGGAAACAGTTGTGTAAGTGTGTTCTTGAAATTCTCCCTACTGATCGTTAATCATTCCTCATATCTTGGCCCAGTTCGGTCGATGTTTGATGCATCCTTGTCCGGTTGACGAGGTGTGTTATGATGAGGTGCTTGTTTGGAAACTTGCGCCGCATGTCGTTCTATGTGACTGTTAAGGTATGGATACGTTTATTTCGATATTTGCCTCATTTAAATAATGTCTTTGCAGTCAGCATGGAATAATGTCAGATGCGAACCGTGTTAGTTCGCTGATGATTCAGAATTCTTGTTTCCCGTGGAGGGTTACGAGGTACGTCTAACGATTAGCGCAATGTGTATTGATAGCTCATATATCTGCTTCTGTATTTGTTAGAAACTATCAGCGCCTTAGTTGTCTTGTCGCCCGGTGCTTCGGTCAAGTGTCAGAATGCATATGTATGCCCCATGGGTGCGGCACATATTGGCTATGAACTTGTGAAGGCATCGCGACCAACACAACTTTGGGCTGGCGGGCGTGGCCCGTTGCTAGTCAAATCAATTAACCCAGGACCAAAAGTCTCCGAGAGAGCAACGTTTTGTAGTGCTTTGACCGTTACTCGACGCAGCTTACTTGGAGCCTATGTATCACATTTTCAAGCGCTGATATATAGTTGCCTTTAAATCCATCCTAAACGTGTGTAAGTGATTGACCGATGTCGCTGCGACTTGCGAGGACAGCTTGGGAGATATGTGTATCGAACCGTTAGACAACAGCCAAAGCTCCGATTATTGTATGTCTCAAGAATCTACTCGATCAAACCATTCCTATCTATTAGAAAGTGTTATAGGAAGCATGTCACGGTGTGCCAAACATGGCTTCGTTGACAACTCACCAGAGACCTAGTTCAGAGCAGCGTTTCCATTCGGGCGCTCCGACGAAGCTGACCCGTGCAAATTTGGGGGGGGTGAGGGTCTAGGTAACCCTCAATTAAGTGACCCACGACGCTTGCCCTGGAACCGGAGAGGCTGAAAGATTTGTACAGGGACGGAAATGTATGGGATGCAAGATATTACAAGCCGCTGTCCTTCGTTGATGAGTCGCTAGTGTTTCATGCAAGGCCAACATAGGGTCACGAGAGCAGATAGTCTGACGAGGATCATAGACACCACTCGAAGAAAAACCTTACAACATAAAATGAGTTTGAAAAAGGTGTCGTATAGATACAAATGATGCAGGTGCAGAATAGACGTAATACTATGCCTGACAAGAAGATGAGCTAAGATTAGTCACTGATACTTCATTTGCTACCCACCAAGTAATTATACGACTTTCGATCCTCACAGCGCTCCAGATATTCGCGCTACATAGAACGATCAATAACGGAAGAATCATAGGACGAATGACAAACATCTATTAGTCCCTCGATCCGTTTCTTGATGTTCTGAGGATTGGGCTGGAACCTTGTGCTAAGTTGGCGAGTGACCTCGTTCACAAGGTCATTGTGAGTCATATGCTTCCTATCTTTCATAATCCGGACGATGCACGCCTGTATGGAGACATTTGGAAAATCCATACAGATGATGTCAATGATGAGACATACCTCGGTCTGATGATGCCGTTCCTCTTCTATGCGATCCCGCGTCTCCTTCCGCTCTTCGATCGTTTCCACTTTAGCAGACACAGTGCTAATTTTGATCTTTTGCATTGCACAAGTAAAGTCGTTATTGAAGGAGAAGGAATCGGACGGATTAACATCTCTTCCCGGTGGGTGTTTCTTTAATATTTTGAATTTGGCACAGGCAAGAGATTGCAGATGACGTTGTAAGTCGACGTCCGGCAGAGATGTTGCGGATTTGAGTTCCTGTGGAAGTGTAAGTGGGAGGAGACTCAGGAAAATATCCACCACTTGCATCGTATGTCAGGAATTCATCATCAGATAAGTCTTCAAATAGGAGCAAAAGAACCAAGGCAAATGTAGAGACATTTAAATCGTGCTTTCTAGCCTTGAACTGAACACGAACATCGGCATTCCCGAGAGAAAGTTGCCATGTTAATCGTCGGCCTGAATGGCGATTCAGATAGAATTGTTCGAAAGATTTACACGACCGAATCAGGCATTCCGGTAATGTGCACGAAGCACTCGAATGTGACATGGGCCAGAAAGTGGATGTCATGACTGTGACTGCGATCTCGATATCGGGGGCCTATCCCAGGTGATAAAGATTTTAGAACAGACATATAGGAAGAAACGTACGGAAGTGTTCTCCAAATGTTTTCGATACGCTTGCATGGTGTCGGTAGAAAGTTTGATGTCGTGGAACATACCTTCCAATTTCTGTGTGAACTGAAAGCCACACTCAACTTTGAGTTTTGCCAGCATGCCTCGCTCAGCATCATCTGATACCGATCTTCCCAGGAGAAGTCGTTTTGCGAGGTGGTTCTTGTAATATCGTTCGAACGCATCTTTCTCAGAAATAAATCTGAACACAGTGATGGTCTTATCCAAGATGTTATCGACTTCGATATCCGTTTTCTGTGCGACATAACTAAGCTTCCTAGACATCAGTTCGTAATGATATTCCGTACCCCTTTGAGCCCTTTCTTTAGATTTTCATCAATGAATAGAGATATAAATTCAGGGGCTTTTTGGTGAAGATTGATAAAATCCTCAAAGGCCTGTTAAATAAAGTGAGCAAACGAAATTTAGCCTATGAAGATAGACGAACAGCCACGTACTTTATTCAATGCAGTCTCGATGTCGTGATTACTCCCAAATGCCCGCTTCCAGATCTGATCGAATTTATCCTTGAGGTCGAGGACATCCTGTACCCATTTGAGAGCGAGGGATAAGGTCTGAACTCCGGCACCAAGTACACGAGGTTTGCTCTTCATTTTCGATTGCAAAGGGCCATCATCATCATTTTGTTCAGCGCCGGCATCATCTTGAACGGATTCTGAATTGGTGGATGCCTGATTGATTTCTTTGCCTCTTTGAACGATGGAATGCTTCAGAGATCCCGTAAGCGTTGGAAGACCTTTTGGAACCATCAGGAACAGCCGATAAAGGCGATTCAGATCTTCCAGTTTATCGAGGTCGATCATGATATCCAAACCCGAATTCGACATATTAATGACTTTTGACAAATTTGGAGTTAATAAATGATTTTCGAGGATATTTCGCAATGAGGTTGCCGTTTGCGAAGACAGATAATGGTGTGCGCGCTCTTGTTCCGACTTGAAGCGAGCTTCTACCTGTGGAGATTAACAATAAAAAACCCGTGGTAATAGTATCAACAACTCACTCGTTGCAAGTATTCGGGGGCATCACAGGATTCTAACAATCGCTGCCCTTCTGCGCTGTAGAATATTTCACTGGCTTGTAGAACAGCTGGCTCCAGATCCCGTTTATAGACGGTTTTATCATCGTTATCGACGTTCAACTGCAGGAACACGTCGACGCACTCCTTCACAGAGGAACGATTGATTACATATCCGTCCCGCTCGATCTGAATGAGACCAAGGATGGCAGATACGACATGGTCTCGTATTGGCGCACATATAATATGCTGTAGGAAGATCTCTAAACCTGCATCATAGATTTCGGGAACCTGATTTGCTTTGGTGTAAACACGATCCTGTGATTCCGAGTCATTAAAGAGGACGCAGGACATCTCAGGGATAGACCCGCCATGTACTTAAGAATATCACGCAGTTTCGACATATTGCCGATGTGGTCATCCCATACTCGTCGTAATGCTTTCAGCAGGAGTTCTCCCGCTTGACTTTGCTGGGTGGGATCATCATTTCCACCCGTAGGGAAGACAGGGATGATATCGCTCTTGGCTAGATGGTCGACATTATCGGCGACAAGCTTCCGGACACCATTGTAGAGCATGCTTCCTTGTTTATACAATACCATATTATATGCAAAGCGATGGTTTTCCTCAAACGACAAACTAGATGCATTGTGGTTGTGAATTTCTCGGATGTTCTCTTGTAGTTTTGACCATGTCTCGTCCATGGAGGCATCGGAAATATGCTACAAAAGTATTTCTCTCAATTAGCCAAGGCAGCAGAGGTCTATCTTCCTACCTTCCGAGGCGGTTTCTGTTCATTGCAAATACACGTTGCAACAAGGGATTAGAAACCTATCCATTGTCAGATGCTGGAGCAACGCACAATCTTTGTCTTTACTGGACGCCGAGCTGTACACAACCTTGGATTCAATGTAGCTCTGTAGTATTCACATTTAAACACGTACCGGTAGCCATCGTAGGAATTGTCTGGCTTCGTCAGTTGTGAAGAGAAAGTAGTACATAGAGTAATTACGAAGTGTAGCTGGAATGATCGGAGTTGTTTGGTTTTGTTAGGATCCGATGGGTTTGGTAAACAGTCCATCACAAACACCTCCAGTGGGGGAAATAATCCAATAGATAAGCGTATAGTCAGACTGCAACAGGGGTGTTATTCCTCTACTATAAAAAATAACAGTAGCAACGAAAAATATGCAGGTGTTTGTATTATGCATGGTAAATGGTTCACGATAAAGACAATCTTCAAGACAACCTCCGAAATCCCATAACGTAACAACATGCCTAGATGCTATGAAGCATTTTGTGACCGCGATGCTCGCACAAACTCAGTGAAGTATTTGCGAAATGCTTTGTTATCTAACTCTCGAAGCTTGGAAGTGAAATCCACTGCCATATCCTGTGGCCAATTTTGTGATGGGAGAAAAACTGATATGAAGAAATTAGAGCATTCTTGACCTCTGGTTTTCATTACTGTTTGCAGAAAACTGCCGATCTCGTTCAGGACCTGTAACCAAATGAGTCATTCGTAGCAAGACAGTTTGTTAAAAACACTTGCCATTGACATCTGAGGGTCTTTGATATTGAATTGTGGTGAAGACAAAACGCTGAATGCGACTGGGAGAAGCCGATTGTAAATGTATTGCTCGAATCCTGGTAAAGCTTGGGATTCTTGTCCAGTAGATCCAGGTGTCTCAGACGCGGGTTGGCACCATACATGAACACACCGCCCAAAGAATGCGAAAGCGGTTTTTTGGCTGCCTGGATCCGAAACCTCTTCTGCAAATCGCCGCATACTTTCTAACAGCGACTCGAAAGTGCTTTTGTTTCCTGTAGTGAACAACACCCATCGCTTCGGAATTGCAGAATGATTAAAACATTTCACTCACGCTCGGAGATGAATATGTCATGCAGATCCGAGGACATGATGCTTGTGAGAAGTCCGAGATATGCACGTTTTATGTCTGTGTAAGTCACAGAATCATCTGTGCCGGAAATAGGCTGAGACAATAATTGTATGATATGTGCGCTTAGTGGCCCGATAAGTTCGTCAAGAACTTCGAATAATTCCCTCTGGAAAATATCGATCAAGAGATATGGCAAAAATCCGGAATCCACTGACCTGTAGCTTGTGGATGAGAAGGCCAATGAAGTTCATGAAATCAGCAACTTCAGCTGGTTCAAAATGGGCCAAAAGGTTGGCCATCAATGAAGGGATGAGGTGGGTGACATTAGATCCCGTTGTCGCAATAATCCGCGCAAAGGCATGTCTCGTCTATGGCCCCAAATGAGTGAAATACAGAGACATCAATGAAACTTCACGCACTGCGTCACGGACGGCTTTATATACGTTCATAGCTTCGAGAGACGAAAGAATAGCCTGTGCGACTTGACGGAACGCGTCCAAGGGTGGCGCATCATATCCTTCTGGAGCAGGGGATGGAAAATCTGGGAAGCCTTTCGCTATATTTCCAAACGCCATAATAGTGTGGTGAATCTTCAAGATAGGTAACACCTCTGATTCTCCCTTCGCCAATGCAAGATTGGCGGATAGATTGTCTAATAATGGATTTACAATCGACAACAGCATGGACGTCTGTTGCTCTGGTGACTTCGACAAGATGGATATCAGAATGCCCACGGTCTCGAACAGATACAGCTGTGAATCAAACAGCCCTGGATTTTTTATGGCTTCCGTGAGGATATCGTCTTCTGGACTCTCAAGCGTCGGCAATTCGACCTGTATGACCAGAAGATCCCGAATACCCTCGATAAGGTTGACTGAGAGCTCTTGTGAGATGTCATTCCTGCCTTCCTTGATGAATCGGTAGAATAAGTAGTATGTTCGAGACCGGATAGTTGTATCTGCATTGTGCAACCCCCTGAACCAATAGTAAATTTTTGAAGGACAGCTCATCCTGTCGTAAAGCTCACCGATGATCGACCATAGCTTCTAAAACAGGCATCATACACTCTCTGCGTACCTTGAAAAAGTCGCCATATCGAGCAGCTGTCTCAAAAAATTGCATTACTACTGAAGGATGTGGGTAGGTTGAAATGCCAGATTGAACGAGAGCGAGAATCATTTCTCCATGACTTGTTAGCGGGTATTCAGAATAATCTGTCTCCCTTCGTTTCTCTTTGGGAGCTGCGGGGGCCTGGCAAAAGGCGGTGCGACCTTTCCCTCCGCCTAGTTGTGTAAGTGGGTGCCCTGATACAGAAATTGAAGAATACACACTTTTGTTAATTTCACCAAAGATAAATACTAAGTAAACCGCGAGTTCAGCATCAAACCACTCTAAAGATACGCCATTGCGATACGCTGAAAGGGTGTTCAAGGCTAGAGTTTGCACTCCACGAGTAACGAGATCTTGGTCAATCACGAGTATAGAATCCATAAAGGACCGCAATTCCTATAACAGGCGTGAGTCGAGGAAAACGGCTGTGACAAGATGCGAACTTTTCGTAAACCATCGAAAGCGACCATATCCTCTTCGTCCATATCGCTTGGATCGTCTTCGTCATCCCATTTCATTTTCTGCAAGATAACTTGTAACAGAGCAACAAGAAACGACCGCTTTTCTTCATCTAGTGGCTCTGTCGATACCTTGCGATTACGCTTATACTATCAAGAAATTTTCAATTACGAATGATGAAGATATGCGATCTACTTACACTCGATAACACGGATTGTAAGAAGGGAAATATCGTTGCACAGGTGTCGTCGTACTCGTCGGCCATGAATCGTAGTGTTACAGGGAGAATCTGATGCAGGAGCAATGACGCTTCAGAAGATATTTCAGGCTTCGGATACTCCTGTATAATAGTACTTCATATATGAGAACTTGACTGGCCTTCAATGTTACAACTTACCTCTACCAACTTCGAAAGCTCTAAACCCAAGACATTGAGCAGTTTACCAAGTGCCTCTCTGTATGATTCTTCGCCCTCATCTTTCATTGATCCGCGTTCGACTTGTTGACTACGAGTTTTGCTCTCCAAAGCGTCAATAACTTGACCAAGGGATAGAACTTTGAGTAGTTGAAGTTTATCTTCTGGCTCCTTGAGACCTTTAGAGACGATACGAAGCAGGGTTATGGATGCTGCCAAGCGAACGGCGAGCGACGGATCAGCTAAAAGCGAGAACAGCAAAGGAACTGTTGTAGGTGTAACAGTCAAATTGATATCAATCCATCCTGGAAGCTGGATGTCAGAGTGACTCAATATATTGAAGAAATAAACATACCGACATAGGATCCAAAAGTCCGAATGCCATAATCTGTTATTTCTGTCGCATTCATCAAATCTCGAGATGTCCCATCAATATTTCTGAGTGCTTTGGTTTTATCCACGCTGTCCGCGATGATAGTCAAAACCGCTTCATTGATCCGCCTCGCGTCTCGTTCTCTCACTGCATCTCTAACTCGCGCATCACGGATGTGTCTCGTTTGGTTGAATTGCCTCGCAGATTTAAGCGTTTGATCCGCCACTTCACCTGAGATCTCCATAATGAGATGGAAGAGAAAAAGGGAAACATGGTGATTATATGCAGACTCCGAGGTCGACTCGCCGACACGTATCAAGGAGAATAGATCAGTGAAAAATGTCGGCCATTGGTCGATGTATGTGCATAAGAAGAGCAGGGATAGCGTATGCGAGAACTTGTTGCGAAGGACTGTGACATGTCGGGAATATTATGAGAAGGGCTTTTGGATATGGAAATGACTCACAAGTTGCATTAGATTCAGCGGAGCCATAAACATATTCTGATTGCAGATAAGATATAATGGATTGTCGCAGTGCATGAAGTGATTCCTCGTCCAATGGTTCAAACCTAATAGCAAGATCAATCCATGTTTAATAGCAAGAGAAGCTACAAAATGGGCAGGCATGGTACGTCGAGCACACCCGGTCGTACGCATAACGACCCAAGGCCGCTCCGCTGCCACGACGCACACGATTACAATTTACCACAGAAACCAGAATTTTGAAGCCAATGCAAAGATATACTCACCTATTATCGAAGTATTCGTCCAAAATGCGTAAAGCATAAAACCTGACTTGCGATGGATATTTCCGGCCTTCAGGACCCATTTCCACGAAAACTGTTAAAGCAAGCCGCCACGTCTCGTGTGCATTTTGCTGAACTGAAGATAGATATTCCAAAGCTTGCTGGGTTAATGGACCGGGCGATGGATCTGATGCAATAAGTATCGCCTGGACGAATTGTTGTATGTCCTGATCCATGATAGAAAATTCTGTAAACGAATGAGACGCGTTCGGAGCTTCAGAAGGTTTCTTGACAGAGAAAAGCTAAAGGGTGAAAAGATGGATAAGAGAAGCACCGTTTGCCACGATGGCTTGTTTGAGCTTGGCAGTCTGTTTTTGAAGTCGTTTGGAAATGACGAGTTTGCTTGTAGGACGTCAGTAATTTGCCAGTCAACTTGAAAGCATCAATAGTACTACACAACTCCGAGTGTAGATCGCGATTAAAGTGCTTTCCGATCACGTGCCTTTTTGGCTCTTTTGGGAAGACCCTATTATGGACCTATGGTTTCGAATTTTGCGGCTTCCGAGACTCTTCCGAGTTCCATGCATGCTTATCGATATTTTTCCAAGACTTTGCCATCACGAAACTGCTCGAAATTCTTACTCTACGATCCGAAGTAAGCTCAGGGTGATTAATTGATTGGCTAATTTGTCAGAGTCTTCGCAGTGCACGGTTCTGAGTAATTGGTTCTGGTTTCCATGTCATTCCAACTTGAACCCATCTATCATGATACTAGTATCCGGGTACGAATACAAACTCGCTGTGTAATTTTACAGATGCGGCCCCGTTAATCATTATATCCGCGAGCTTTAGAGGCGCCCTTCCTGGACTGGGGGGGCTCTATGCCCTGCTGCTTCCAAATCTCGATCTGACGATCTTTTGCAGTTTTACCAGTACGATGCTCATAATCCTCAACAGACTCTGGCTTTTCGCCGGTGGGTGTGGCCCGGAGAGCATGACGGGTCTGGGGCCAGAAATCGAAGGTTGCGCTGTGAGTCACGATCTGGTCAAACCTCAAAGTTAGCAGCCGCAATTTCAATAAAGATCGCTTCACTAACTCTGTTATCCCAGAATGCAACTGAATTATGCTCCCACTTGAAGCGCACTTGGAAGTCGACATTTTCGCTTATTTGACGGAACAAGAAATTCAAGATTGTATCGGATTCAGCCTTAGGCACACCAACTATGCGCCGGGTGAAGCCAGGGTTAACATACACGCTCTTCCATCCCGTAACAGGGTGAACTCGGACGACAGGGTGTTCTGTCTCGATAGGTTCGCGACGAACATGGAGCCCGGCTGCTCGGGCACCATCTGCTTGTGCCACCGCACTGTGAAGAGCGGTCAAACCTTCCAAATAGGTCTGTAATCCTGGGCTCAAAGAAGAATAGAGCGCGTAACTAAATCGATTTTATTAGTAGACGTTGCATTGGTGCACCTGATCATTCGCGTACCCAGAACTAAACAAAGTGTCTCCGCCGTACTCTGGCCCAGTAATGACTTTCAGAGAAGTTGTGCTCGGTGGCTGGACCTCGTATGTCACATCGCTGTGCCAAAGCTCCAGCTTGGAGAAAGCAGAAGAATCTGGACGACGCGCAAAATCGTTGTAGACCACTGAAGCCGACAGTCATTCCATCTGTTTTATGTGTACAATAAGATATCTGCTCACCATGCACCTCTTCCAGGCCTTCTTTCGGGATCGGTGTTGTTGCATGCTTGTGCAGAGGTCCGAAGTGTCTTGCAATATCCAATTGTTCGTGGATGTTTAGCTCCTGATCTCTGAAAACTAATAAGTCTTCAGTGATAGCACCTATGATAGGGCTCTTGAAATCTTACAGACTGCACCCCTCTCCGCGACTAATAGTGCTCTAGAAGTCAGCGCCGAGATCAGATACACCAAATCGCTGCGTTGAAGTCAACTACACTTACAACTCGTCCTTTTGAGCATCAGTAAGCTGCCGAAGGTCAAGTCCAGTAATCTCAGTTCCTATGGCTGGTGTTAGGTGTTTTACTTTCCCCGCGCTGAAGAGTGATTTCTTTTCCGGATCGGCGGACAAACCCCGGTCTGTCACCGCGATTTCTTCAAGGGGCTCCCAATCGACTTTGGGGAAGTATGGCTGGAGAACACATGGTCAGTCGTTGCTTCGAGGTCTCCTTTCATGGCTCACCTTATAGGCTGCATACTTGTACCCATCATCAACCTCATCACCAGTGCTTGGAGAATAGAAGGGATTTATCAATTGATTGTCGGTGTTGGCCTTTGCTTTAAGGCTTGCCACCTGGCTAGCGGAACCATTGCCATTAGATTCGTTCGTCGCAACTGGTGCCATTGTAATTTCAGAAGGCCACAGATGGGATAGAATGATCTTGCAAGATTACTCTATTTCTCGGAATTTATACCAGCCAAAAGATCTCTTAAGGCACCACGAATTCTCCACTTGCGGCATCTGATGCCAGCTGAAGCGGGTATTGCGCGATCAGCGGGTCCAGTGCGGAGTCTCGGAAAGGACATGTGAGCTATTATTGTTCAAATCCACATCTTTATGATATAATCTTATCTTGCAAGCACAGTCGAGCCTAGGGTATGAGACCTCCTGGGATCCAATGCGTTAATTAGCATGCGTAGAATGGCTGACAATGCATATCGTGAGCTCGAGTTACCATCAGATAATGATACTTATGGATTCTCCGGATTGCGTGATTGGAGATATGACGCTGGTTTCGTGCGATCTTTATCCTCATAAGCGCTACATGGATATACTCTGTGTCTTCGGTCACCATCATATGATCATTTGGGTATCCTCTTGGGTGACTGCGTATCTCCTCTGGACATGATGTTTCACACAGTATTCCCCTCGTGTTTCGCCAGAATTAATGTCATCACTTCTAACGGCTGTAGGTTGGGAAAAAGAAACACGAGACGAAACAACGATGCAGTTCGTCCAGCACCAAGACTTAGTAACTGGCTCTAGTCAAGAGAGCAGCATGTGAACCAAATAAATTTCGGAGCTGTGGCACAAGTTTGAACCGACGTGATCAAGCTTTCCGGAGAACGAAGCATGCTGATAAGATAGAAGGTAGGACTTTCGAAATAAATTAATTCGGACATTTGACTTTAAGGGACAAATCAGAGACATCACTGTGTGATCCAAAAGGAACATACCTCTATTTCAACACTAGGGTCTCAATGCTGGGTATGATTTATGCAGTTGGTTCCGATACAAGAAAGCCAACTAGACATGCATCAAGCATGAAGTCGGCATTTACCCATGCATGTGTGAGCGCTGGTATACTAGTCAATTACAAATACACTGGAAGGTTGGACCCCAACTCACAGAACAACTTTGTTCCATCGCGACCTGCAACCCTCATTAATTCCTTGTCACCGCCGGGATGGAATGGTAGATAAGGCGTGATATTGTACACCTTTCCATTGATGGCCGTCCAAGCGTCTTCTCGTTTGTTGTGCAGCTTGAGCACTGACGGAGGAACACGCAACAAGGTGTCCACGCCCTTTGCGTGATTCTAATTAGCAAGTACGCACAGCAAGGCATAATCGGGCTCACCCGCAAATCCTGGCCAGACGACTTCAGGCTTGCCCAATCAAGAGGACCAAATCCCGGCGCCAAGGCTACCTTTTCCCTCCTGGACGCTTTCTGTGGCCGTCGAGTTGTAGTCATAGGAGCAAGCAGAGAGGCCGAAGAGCTAGTTTGATTAACACCGGGTCTCCGCGCTGCTAAACCTGGTACGGGAGGGGGAGGCATTAACGTAGAGTCCGTAATAATGATGGGCACACTGGATGGTGCTGCACGTTGTGCGCTCGAAAGACTGGGAAATGCAGGTGGGATATCATCCTCTCCAGCAGTATCTGACCCATCATCATCCTCATCATCGAGTATGAGAGCACCAGGAATTGTATGTGAGCTTGATGGAGAATGTGTGGTTGGCACAGCAGGGCCGCTGGCTGCAGTATCAAATGAGAACCAACTTCGCAGATAAGACATGATCAGCAGTGAATCTGTCAAAAGAAATCGATTAAAGCTCGTGTCTCTGAGCGCAGTTGACCTTCACAAACAATCGCAGCGGAGAACAGGAGAGGATTATTGGATAGAGTGAATAACCGATCAGTTAGTATGAGGCCCAAACAGCCTGAGAATGGTTAGTAATAGTCAAGTAAATTGACGAGTCAATCCGAGTCGTCAGACAAGAAATAGGCACATATGTAGTGGAATCATATCCTGCCCCCCATGAGGTTGTTTTTTTATGAAGGAAAGCTTTCGAAATGTTAAGCAGTTATTATAATACAATGTACAATTTCACAACTAGATGATTGCAGCCATGTCGCGCACAATAGGTACTTCTTGACCTACACTGTAATCATCTTGCATTCCCTGTTTCTCCGACTGAATCGACTTGTCAGACTCTCCGAGAGCAGCCCGCCTCAGTTCTGCTACAGGTATGGCTCTGCGCCCACCAAGGAATATGCGACCTCCAGGAGCATCTTGCAAGGAACGCACCATGACGTCCTTCTCAAACAAATATTTGACATCCTCCAGCGCATATCCAGTGGTTTCTGGCAGGAGAATATAAGTCCAGACGGTCATGATCATGCAGCAGATGCCGAAGATCAAGAAGGTGCCATATGTGATCTTTTCCAGCATAACAGGAGTCAAACGAGATATGGTGAAAGAGAAGAGCCAGTTGACCCCCACAGCTACAGAAAGCGCAGCAGTTCGTACAGAGTTTGGCGCAACCTAGATTTTTTCGCATCAGCTATGTCTTCGACAAATAATTGCTGAGAGACTTACTTCTGAGCCTACTACCCAAGGGACAGGACCCCAGCCTATGCAGTAAAACACGGCATATAGATAGACGGCAATAATTGAGACATAGCTGGCGGGAACAATCGTACTCTGTGGGTGTATCGCACTGTATCCGCCGATCCAGAGCATCATTAGGCCTTGACCAAGACTCCCAACCATGAGACATTGCTTGCGGCCGAAACTTTCAACAGCGAAGGCCAAGGTGAGACCAACAGCAATAACCTTGACAACGCCATACACCCCAGTGGCAAAGAGACTGGAGTTCGTGCTAGAAATTCCAAGCCCAGCAAAGATTTGCGGGCTGAAATAATTAATTGCATTGGTACCTGTCCATTGCTGGAAAAACATAACGAGAGATGGAATAAAGCAGCGCAATGCTGTTTGATACGACTCGCCCATCATGCGGAACTGCGTCAGTATTGGGATTTGTTGTTTGCCGACAAAGTCGGCTTTGATCTCGTCTAGAGTCAAAATGACAGCAGGATCATCGATGGATTTCCTGGCGACATATGCGAGAGTTTTAGCAGCCTCGTCATATCGTTCTTTCTCAACAAGCCAGCGAGGGGACTCCGGCTGAGGCAGCATAGATAATATAAACAGTACGCCTGGTACCATTTGGACAGCGAATGGCATCCGCCATTGAATCTGACCAAATGGAACATTTGAAGATGAACTGTAATTGACCCAGACTGGTTATGAAAGCTAAATGAGTGATTGGCTGTCGCTTTACAAGGAGGGGCTTACAACTGAGCATAATACCAATATTGTTTGCAAACTGGCACAATCCAGTACATCGTCCTCTTATAGCCTTTGGTGTGCATTCTGACACATACATTGGGGTCAAAACGGAGACCATTCCAACTCCAACACCGCCAAGAAAGCGACTGAAATAGAGGAATTTCAACCCCACTGATTGGCTGCTTCCAAGCCCGACGATAGTCTGCAAAAGACTCCCAATGATATAAACGACGCCAGCGGCGATAAGACAGGGTTTCCGCCCGAACCTCGCTGACAAGTAACCGATGGATATGGCACCAAAGCTGAGAACTCGATCTCAGTATCATTCGGGAAGGTAAATGGTCAAATTCCTACAAACAGCCTGCCTGCAGAATGGAGACAATGTTTCCATTGAAATTAGCTTGGGCATTAGCTGATTCCTTGTTGATGCCGAAGTACTGCTGAAACGAAGGAAGGGCAATAATTCCACCAATGAGACCAACATCCCAACCATAAAAAATAGAACCCATGGCCGCAGAGAATGCTAGAACGTAAGCATTTCGATATTGAGATAGTTGTGCGAATTCGTCCTTGACGCCCATCGTCTCGAAGGAGCGGTGACAAGATGGATAGAATACCAAGACGAACGAGTCTTCAGGCTCTTATATGTATGAACCAGGTAAGTCGGTATTGCCGACTTTCGTGAGGTGGGAGCGATAGGTACACCTTTTCAGAGTTGAAATATTGAAATGGCAGTCCAATGTTGGCGCGGTCAGCTGTGATTGTGAAGTGTAGGTCAGCTGCCCCAATCGACAACTCCAGACATGGGACAACGGCTGACGGGAACGGCATTTTTCTGGAATAGCGTTAACCCCAAGAGTACGTAGGTACAGCCAAAATGACGATTGCTTACTGTAAATACTTTATCTCACCACACAAAATCAATGGGCATCTCAGAGTCAATGGCACTGGTGGAGGCTTTGATCAAGGGAGTTGGTCACACCTGCCGTGTGACACAAAATCAAGATAAGTAGCGAACGTTACTACGACGTTACTTATGCTATCGACAAAATTTAAGGCACGGATTCTAATGTACTAACGTACTTATAACAATGACCTCGACACACATTTCGACATCACCTATAGGATCAGGTTCTGACCCACTGGTCACTGTATAACGGCAAATAAACTATTCCGCGTGAACTCATGCATTATTTCAGGATTGCGGACCGCATTGACATTCTTCAATGATAAGCGATCACAGGACCACTCATAATATATCTATGATGCATTAGATATCGATGAGTTCCCATCCCACATCTCCTACCACATTCTTTCGAGTGCCAGTGGGTGCAAGATATTTGAAACAATAATATTGAATGGCGACCAAAAAGAACATGCCGTACGGTGGGTATTGGAGAGCCTATCCAGGATCCAACATATTGATCACCCGAATGAATCAGTACGGCTGGGGAATTCGGGTTTGAAAGTCTCGAGGATTATACTTGGAACCATGCAGTATGGCGATAAAGGATGGCAAGATTGGCTCCTTGGAGAAGATGAAGCAATTGAGCATATCAAGACTGCGTAGGTGCCTGTATTTTGCAACATTTTACTTCGCTGGTAATCTAGAAAGGCAGATATGAGGCAGGCATCCAGACGTTTGATACGGCTGACGTACGTGTTTTTCCATCTATATATTAATTGTGCTGAATCATTGATTCATAGACGTATTCCAACGGATTTTCAGAAGTCATCCTCGGCAGAGCAATCAAGAAACTAAACCTTCCTCGCGATGAAATCGTAGTGATGACCAAGGTGAGCTTCTCACCGAGATATAAAACGAAATCGTGCAATGACTCGCGTATAGTTATACAATGTCGTTGGTCGCGAGTACTCCATAGGTCAACTAGAAGGTCGCAAGGATCCAGACAGTAATGGATACGTTAATCAACACGGCTTGAGCCGCAAGGTGGACATATCACTTGGCCAAATCGAACATGTATTAATGGGCGTTACTTCTTTCAAGCATATCTTTGCTGGCGTCAAAAAGAGCTTGGAACGGTTGCAACTCGATTATATCGATCTGCTTCAGTGTACGCTCTTCTATTTCCAACAGACTTTCGTATTTAATGATCATTTCGTCGTATGAAGGTCATAGATTTGACAAAGACACACCAATTGAGGAGACGGTAAAATTTATTCATAGTTTCAAACTGGTGATGTGCTCAAAAATATAACTTAGATGCAAGCGCTTCATGATGTCGTTAAAGCTGGTTATGTTCGCTATATTGGAATGAGTTCTTGTTGGGCTTATCAATGTAAGCGTGTCCGTGTATTTAACTAATCTTATACTCAACGTCCCTGTAGTTCATGCTATGCAAAGTTAGTCACATATGGACTCATCATGGTTCCCACTGAAGTTGTCTATGTCAGATTATGCCATTACTAACAAGCTGACTCCTTTCATCTCGATGCAAAACCACTATAGCCTTCTTTATCGCGAAGAAGAACGAGAGATGTTCCCAACACTTAAAGTAACTTTACTTTACTTTTCAATCATAGACGCATGTCTCGAATTGTTACGCAGTTATTCGGGGTCGGATCTATTCCATGGAGCCCACTGGCTCGTGGTGCTCTCACTCGTCCACTGAATCAACAAACAAAACGAGGACAATCTGACTGGTCGGTGTTCTAATAGTTATTTCACGCATTTCTCTGAACACAAAACCAGGTTTATCGCTAACTATGCACAAGATGGAGCACACGAAAGTATCATCAATCGGTACGAACATTAATCCCCTGTTTATTCTGTACTAATCCGCTGTCTTCACTTAGCGTCGAGGAAGTTTCGAAACGAAAGGGAATAAGCATGGCTCAGGTAGCACTTGCTTGGGCGTTGACGAAAGATGGTACGCCCTCCTTAGCTTCCTCTTGCAATGGAGCATAAACCTTTGGATCTTCTAGGCGTTTCAGCGCCGATCGTGGGCACCAGTAGCCTTGGAAACTTGAAAGACCTTATTGGTATGTCATTTTTTTCCACTGGAATCTGGTACTAACGCTCAAGAAATGCTCAGGTGCTGTCGATGTCAAACTCACCGAGGAAGAAATCAAGTATTTAGAGGAGCCATACAAAGCTCAAGCTGTGTTAGGCCATTTTTAACTTGATTGCGAGTATATTGATCGTACTGAGAGCTCTGCGCGTTCCATGGAATGAGATACAGGCTAATAATAGTCAAACGGGACACATTCAGTTTATGAAAATCTATTGGCCAAAGGTGTACTATTATCTCGGCTGGTAAACATTATTTTTCCGATATCTCATCGACAACGAAGGTGATACATTACTCTCGACTTCGTTCTCCAACCTACCTCACAAAACCCCTATGATCTAAAGAAATCCGAGGAAGAGGCATGGATTGCAATGTGAATCGTACAAAAATCAGGGATCATGAATAAGTCGCAAGAGTAATAATAAGGGTGCTCTGATACATGAGGATGACTGTACACCCTGACATCAATTGTGAGACTCTTTTACAAGTCAATCCCTGCAAGGCATCGCCTCACCCAATCACCCTATTTATGTAGTCCTTTTCCTGATCGCGAATAGACAATCACGCTGGCACCAGGACAATTAAGCCGGAGCACGGCTCGTCAACATCGTTGTAAGTATGAAACTATTCTTTCTATGCGCATCGAATCTAATTCATCGATACCGGGCTCATCATGCGTTCTGAGGTGAGTATGGCAGGGGACTACACAGAGTATAAGTACTCCGATCTGTTCGTCCGCCGCACACAGTCCCAGTTCTCAAAACTTGCTTAGTTGTCACCTTGCTCTCAGACTGTACCACCGAAACGATTTAGACCATATTACAACTGAAGATTCCCTGTCGATGCAAGTAGCACTCACTGAGTTATAGTAACTTAGCCTTCACATTGATTAACATTTGATTCACTGGCAGTGGAACAACAGGGAATGTACAACTGAAGTTCAGTGATAGACGTGACATGTGACAGACAACTGTGTCAATGTGACAAGCGAGGTCCGAGTTCCACGGCTGCCACTTGAGTGCTCTTGCTGAGTGTGTCATTTTTATTTCTCCATTCCAATTGCCCGTACTATTCTGCCCTTTTTCTCGATTAATGAGCCAAGTTTTGTTTGAATGAACAAAGCTATATGCCGCCGCTAAACTACAGACATCATTTCAATGCTGCAAGGCATCTCTTGTTACTAACGAGTGAGTTATGACACTCGAGCAACTCTCGAGGTCCAGTTTCGTCCTTGAGCTCAAGTACAACGCTTTTTAAGCACCTCGAGCGGTCGTATGACTAGACTATAAAAAAAACTCGCACTAACACTCTTAGGCAGCATGTCTACTCATTTTCCTGGCTATGCTGTATAGGAACTCATTTCGTTGACGCCGGGACCCAAAGTTGCAGGATCTTCGGCATTACGGAATTACTGAGCGCCTTGCTACGCAACAAAAGGAGCTGCATTTTGGCTCACCGGGGTAGGCCGTCATGGACTAGTCTTCTCGTGTTTATTCATTTTGGTGCGATTTTAATTTCTTTCACCTCGAGGCATACGGACGTTACCTGATTCTGACTCATTAGTGAGAATCCCCCATTGTAGGTCGATCGCCCCCCTAACACATTGCTTTACGACTGTAAGTTCCGCAAAGTCTACTCGGATGATTGAAGGAATATCCGGCAATGTCTCAGGTTATCGAAATGCGAGTGTTTGTAGCATTTCCCATTTCAGGAGCTTGGGTAGCTCCGAGGGACCGCATCCTTGCCTCACCTTGAGTGTAAGACACGACCTTGGATTTTGCACCCCATGGGCTCCAATCAATAGTAAGTGACAGTAGGAAGGGATTATGAGAGGAATTTCCTGTTATGCATCAGTCGTTATTCCCTGCCGCGTGCTACTCAAGGAAATGAATCAACTTGCGTTTTCATGCATGCCACTTTTAAACCAGCGCCTCCCCGGTCGGCAGTATATCAAGACGGGTCAACCCATTCAAAGACGTACCCTCTTTCCACTGCCCACTTGCGCTAAGTCAGGGCTATCGTGAGCTCATTTCTGCTCCTGCGTAATATCTCTTTGCTATCATTAGGTTGTCGTCTTAGGGCGAGCAATGTTTCGTGGTGAGTGGGTTATGCGTGGTTGTTGAAGCCATGATTCGTTGACAACCGCATAGGAAGCCATGCCATCAACGCTCGCAACCTTCATGATGCGGCAGGGTCTTTACATGGAGTGCCGACCAGCTATTCGCGTTCCGAATCTCCGTGGACAAATCCACGACGCAAGCAAACTCTACTCAGTCTCATTGATGCACTGAATGAACTAAAGGATGACCCCTCCCACGAAAATAGTCAGTCTAGCAGCCCCCAATGGTCCTTAGGTTAATATTTGTGTATTGCTTTCAGATGGCACTCAGGATCCGAGTCCTTTTGAAGATGACAGAGATGTTCGTAAGTGAACTGAATGATCTTCCTTCTCACTGAATGATCTTCCTTCTCACTGAGTTATCAACAATATTTTCAGCCACTGTGGATGAACGTCTCCAGGTTTCGGGCGCAGAATCTTTCGCGAAATTCGAGAGGTATTGGATTTTTGTCTCCGTCAAGCACGATGCTCACAGATATTAAAGGCGAATGGATTGCCTTGACAAAGAGGTATATCATATTACTTGCTTGTAATGTGTCTATGATGTCTCGTTAACATCAGATGTGTAGCTCAGAAATTTCGCTAATGCCGCTCGGCAATTAGGCAGCTCCGTTGGAATTCTTTCTTCTGCCTTTAGACTGAGAGAAAGACTCACCAAAGTACTTTTCTTATTCCGGGAAAATGCGGCGACTCTCTTCCCTAGGGTCTGTGCCTTTTGAAGTTATATGATCCCGTTTGACCCATCCTTTTTTTATCAATACTCCAGAAAGTACAACGACAAGCCCGCGACACCCTGGTAAACCCCAACCTCATGGATCGCCGCAGGGGCCGAAGGGGAAATCAGGCACCCCTCGCAGCCAGACTCGTAATCAAGGACAATTTGGACCCTGAAACTTTCCCTGACCAGTTCGAAAAATTTGCTCAAGATGTTGTGACATTCTTGAACTCTTTGAACGAATTTCCCGAGTTCACAGATGAGGCTGTCAACACTTCAATACGCTCCTTTGAAGGTGATTTGAAGGTGAACTCTCACCATTCAATCACAATTTGCATCGCTAAACCCGATATCCTCAGTATTGGGCTTCGTGTCTCCAAGAATACAAAAGTAAGATAGGGGCGATTCTTCTAACAATACAGATAGTTAACTCAATCATCTCCAGCACAATTCCGCTTTCCGGCGGTGCAAAGATACATTCACGACCTTACGGCGGATATTGGAGACCATATTGACAATATCACAGTCACTTTGTGTATGTTCATTGAGATTGGTACGCGCTCCTGAATTATACTCCGTCCATAACTGACATCACCCATAGGTGTTCCTACTATTCGATTTGCTCAGCAGCATGCTGCCTCGAATCTATTGAATCTCTCCACAGTTGCGACTTTCTTTTCGGCTGTCACAGCAACTACGTTGCAGTTTTCCTATGCCCAGACGGGAACTGTGTTATCAGATGCGGTGAATGCCTTCTGGTTCTCATCTCTCGTATTCAGCATCGCTGCTGCGGTGAACAGCCTTCTTGGTCTCACGTGGAAGCAGGCTATGTAGTGAGTTTATTTCGCGTATATGATTCTGAGGCTAAGTTAATCCACACGTCATATCTCAGTCGTTCACCGGGCCATAGGGTTCCTTGGTAAGTTCAGATGATGGATAGTATAATGCTGGATCTTATTTCTCGCTGTAGGTGGGTTCTGATATGGATCAAACGCTCTCCTCTGGTCTTCCTGGTGATGTCTGTGGCGTGTTTCTCGGCAGGTCTGGTTGTCTTCACGTATGCAACTCAGCAGGTAGGCAAAACCCGCGAGTATGTCAGACCGTGACTGATCATGCTGTCAACAGGGAACTGTTACCTCTACCATCACGACGGTATTCACGGCAAGTTTGCAAGATTTTCGCTGCACTTGTTCACTCTTTAACTCTGCTTGGTGGTAGACAATCACGTCTTTTGGTCTCGCTGCGGTCTCAGCTTGGTTTGCATCTGAGCGATGGATATTCATGCAGCATAGAGGACGTCTATGGCTGGAAGATGTAATAAATGAAACCACGAATCGATTGCTCCTTCTACAGGTCGTGGTGGTGACTAGGAGAATATTCCGCCAATCCATGGACCGTGTATATGCTGTTCGCGCTTCTCTAAAGGGAAAGATGGTCGGAAAGGCTCGGTCAACCACAAAAGAAGAGGACGCGGACAGTCTTCCATTTACCAATCCATACATGACTACAGTACATCACGAAGAACCGGGATCAATCTACTCAGAACCCGTCGAGCGGGCTGCGTCTCTGGTAAGCGACAGCGGCACATCCGCACCGCTCTTCAATCCTAGGCAGCGGTTCGTAAATGCAGTACGCTCTGTCATTATGCTACAAGCACCTGCACGACCGCCTCTCCGGGCGGCATCCACGGATAGATCCTTTCAGATGTCACCTATACGACTCACCGATCCTACTGCAACAGGACTTAGAGGATCCAAAGTTGCATCACTAGTCCCGAAACTCAAATCTTTGGACTCGACGCAAGATCTACCAGCTCATCAAGCTCTGGTTCGCCACTTGCAGTTTTCGCCAGATGGAAAGTTTTTGGCCACCTCGAGGTAATCGCTATTATATTTACCCTGCTGGATTCCAGTGTTGATACAGTGTTTAGTTGGGATAGAACGTCTATCGTATTTCGCGTTGGAGTATGTCTCTTTGGGTTATTATGCTTGAGCTATTGTTGAGCACATTATAGAACCCATTCACGACCTACCGACTCCTCGTCCACGTCAGGGGTTTCATCGGTCAGGTTGCTTGGTAAGATAAGGCGAGCATGAGGATCTTGTTGTCATTAATTTACATTGTTAGGTCTCCTAAAGGCCATCTTCTTTTGACTCGTCTTAACCATGCTATCAAAATATGGACAGAGGTAGTGTCTTATAGTTTGTGTTTTATAGATGACACTGATTATAGCCCAGGATGGTGTTTGCAAAAGGACGATAAACCGAGAATCCGTCATCCAATCGGTCGCATGGCTTCCAGATAGTGATGGTAGGTTTATATCTACAAGAGACGATAATCAGACTGACGAGTATCAGCCATTCTCTCGGTAGAAGGAAGTAATGTTATAAAGCTTGTACGTTCAACCAGCTTTAAACTACTCATAACTGACGTAGATGTATTCAACAGGATTTACAAGGAAAAGTAAGCTGCGAGAAGAGAAAACTATTTACGACAAATCTCATTTATACTGTTGCAGATCCTCGACGTCTATCACTTCGATCGCGTAACATTGCACAACGTCGCTATCACTCCAGACAGCCAACGTCTGATTGGTGTTGGGCCTTTACAAAGATCTCCCAGCGGACTGCAACCAAGTAAAAGCAATCGAGTAGAAAGACGGGTCGTAGGTATGTTCTTGTATACGACGAGCGCCTGTTCAGATTACTTATCATATCACAGTGTATAACATTGCCACAAAACAATGTGAAAAGTGCGTTCGCTATCTTAAACAAAGGAAAGCTTACTTAATCTCTATGGGATAGCCAAACACCTGTATTCAACGACGTCAGGGATATCGCGATTGCCAGGGCAGATTTAGCGGCTTTGATATCATATGAAAACAAGGTCGGTAAGGTATCAAATATGGTTCAACCTCATCAATTTTTTTTCTTAGGCTCCCCCGCAACTATGGAGACTTGAGTTGCTCAAAGATCGCGATGCCAGATTGAGCCTTAGACATACCTACATGCCTAGAGGACCAATCGACTTTGCTGGACCCAGTTATTTCGGAGGCAAAGACGATCAATTGGTGTTGTGTGGAGGGAAGAGTAAGCATGGAGCTCCTTCTTTCATGTCGTTTCTGTCTCTTATATCAATATGTTTTTCAGCTGGAGACATCCACATCTGGGACCGTGAATCTGCTGCATTACTACACTATGTTCGCCCTCCAGCATTAGGCGGCGATCTGACGTGTATTGCGTGGAATCATGCAACTGACAACCCTTTCATGTTCGCAACTGGAAGCCATGACGGAACCGTCAGGATATGGTCTACTCCATCTGATGACCTGGATGATGATAGATCAGAATATCCAATGGACACCATCACTGATGGAATGTTACGAGGCAGGGCCAGTTTCAGTTCATTACCTCCACAACGTCAGGCATTGCGTCTAGATGTCAGTCACCTTCGACAAGACGTTTCCTGAAGTTTTTAATCTATGTCACACAGCGCGCTATTTAAGGACAACCCCCAAAACTGGTACACTATGCTGCTGCTCTCTTTATCCTATAACGATAAATATTTAAATTATCATCAATGTGAAAAGTACTTGGCTGCCACATATAATAATGTACTTATAATTTGGACACAAGAGCAATGCTAATCTCGTGCTAATCAAAGCTTCACGCTCCACGTCCCAGGTCTGTAAAGCGTAGCAGGTTGTTGGCAGGTTGTATAAGTACTTCACTTAACCAGTTCGACGAATCAGTATCAACGCACGTGACGTTAACACCCCTGGCATGACGATATCCGCGTTGTTCTAAACACGCACTTGCCGGCAGTGTTCAAATCACAGCATGATTCGATTTCGATATCTATTGTCGCATATTTGAACTTTGACCTTGTCTTTGTTTTGATTCTGTCCAAGACAACGCACTTGCTTTGTTGGTTTCGCTGCGAAACAAACTACGTAAGCATTTGTTGGGTAAAATATTTATAATGCGGCCACTCATCCTTCAGTACTGTACTCTAGTAACTCTGCCAACTTGAAAGATTCAGATGGAGTCTGACGAAGGATCCATGATCATGGACAAAGAAATGGTACGCTTCCGGATTCCCGACTCTAATTCTCATAACCAACAATCATATTTCTCGCTCTTCTGGACAGCACCACTCGATTCTGGAGTCTGATGACGGGATCTGGGAAGAAATCGTAGAGAGAGATACCGTTGTTGAGCAAGATTCGCCGACAGGGTCTAACTCAGCGAAAAGTTCAGACTCTTCGTCTCGCATACGCCGACCTATGAGGGCCGTATTTAGCCCTGGTGGCCATGCTCAGGCTCGTCCTCTGAGTGCGCGGGCGACCAAGGTGGCAAAACGAAAACCGAAGAAAAAACCCACCATTGATCAGGAGCAATTGGTAGAAGTGGTATCTTCTAGCGCCAATTATACCTTTCATTATACGATCGACGTCGTAGGAAATGCCTTCCGATACATGAGGAAGCCCCTTTCATTATTCGTCTTCTTGTGGTTGTTAGGACTATTGAATTCCTACATCGCAGCCTCGCTGCGAGCAGCATTATCTCCTCTATGCGTCATTCCTGGGATATCAAGGTCTGCATTATGTGTCCCAGTCACTTTCAATACCACGCAGACCAGCCCAAAGTGGCCGGATTTCCCGCGTCTTATGGAAGTGCAAAGCTCGACATTTGAGCAGTTACTTGACAAATCTGTGGGAGGGTCGGAACTATCGCTCGAGGTGACGAAGGCAGAAATGGCGACACGCGATCTTACCTTGCTAGTGCGAAACAGCGACTTAAAGTCCAGCGATGTGTTGGGAGACCTGCTGGCAACCTTTTCCAAAGATGCGAAGATGACTGCTCGAGGGCTGACGAGACTCAGCTCGAAGGTTGGTGGTGCTGTAGACGAGTAAGTTGTCTGCTGTGTTGTTGATTTATCACTCATATTCAAACCTAGAGTCATGGCGATCAATGGTTATGCTATGCGTACTATTCAAGAAGCACGCTCTAGTGCGCCGTCCCGATATTCACTTAGGGCACTTGTGTTATTCGGACAGCCGGAAACTCAGAAGACCATCCTCGACGCTTTCACGGATGCCATGGACACCATGTCGAGACAGATTGAACGGCTGGTAGTTGAAGCGGAAGTCTCTCTCGCAAACCTCAATGGACTAGACGAGGATCTTTCCGCCATTCATGAAATCGTGTCCCGCGACGATCGACATGAAACGGTTGAGAAAGACAAACTCCTTGCCGAACTTTGGACACGTCTTGGTGGAAATAAACGAATCGTAGGGCAGTACAACCACCGCCTTAAACTTTTGCAGGAACTAGGCGAGTATCGCAAGCGCGCACTGGCACATGTGGTTGGTGCAATACACACGCTTCAATCAATGAGCGATGACATGGAAGATCTGAGAGACCGGGTTGCTGCCCCCGAAATTCTCGGTGGCCGGGTCCCCTTGGATGTGCACATTGTGAGCATTCAGCATGGACTAGAGAGATTGAAGGAGCGCCGAGTAGAGGCAAAGCAACGAGGAGCCATTGCAATGAAGACCATCCTTGGCACCAATGGCGAGCCTTGAACGACGCCATTCAATGTTGCATCTTGGCTCGTGTGGGGACGAACAGTTGGAGAGGAAACTCGTGCTTTATTTTGGATCAATTTCACCCCAATCTATTCTTATACGTGATCTGTGAGTCGGTTATCAGGGAGACGATAGAGGCCCATCATTAAATAATAGCTGTAACCTCTGCGTGTATATGCGAATGATATATGTTTTCACTTGTTATCGGGAGCACCCGAAATAGGTTGAATTACAAATGATCTAGTTTGCCGAGTTGGTTTATGATCTTTTGTGATCCAGTCAACTTGTTAAACGACACGGACCCATCACTTGTCAGTTTTGGACCTTTGGTGATCCGTCGATAACCATCCCGTCCGAGACATTCCGAGCTAAGATGGCTCCACTAGTCAGTCACTGCACTGGTTTGTCGGTGACTCGAAGGAACTCAAGAAGTTTACCCGTATCGTCCCAGTACAGAAATTGTCAGGTAATGCCATCGATCGAATGAGGAGCACAATGACAGCAAGGTCAGGAACGTGTCCATAAGGGATTGGGACTGAAGAATGGAAGAGGACGTAGAAGATCTTTGGTCTGTATTTTGTCTGCTACAATACACTGTCCTCAGTTTCGCAGGTGAACCTCTGGAAATTATACTGAACTTGCACGCGAACTTTGTGCACAATTACTGCGATGAACCACGAGTTGAGCCAGCCAAGTCAACCAAACTGGTTTGTACGAGTGTGGGTCGGTTCACATTCCGATCTTTATTGTTCCTGGATATAGACTATACCACCCGCTCGGTAATCACAATTGTCTACAAACCCATCACCCATGATACTTGTTCCCGACAAAAACAGGTCAGCGTCTTTTCCTTCCCTCCACTCACCTCTCGTAAAAGGTTCTATACTTGCGCGCTTTCTTTCCTGTAGTGAAAGATACCTGCGGCTGCTTGCTGTGGGTGACGGAGAAAGCTCGCAGCCGATACCACCTGGTTCGTGTATAGCCACATGTCTGTTAACTTATCTAGACATGTGCTCACCCAACCTCTATTAGGAACCTATCTCTTGACATACATACGTACGAGCCACTAGTGTCTTTCCTTTTCCCTGGCGATACCTTTCCCCGAGCCTCCACTGCACTCCATCGCCGTACCCCACGTCGCTTTTCTCCTGCGCAACCCCAGCTTTTACCCGGCTTCGGAAACGTATGTCCCAGATCAGACCTCGTCCGTTGATCCCTGTGCTTATTTCATTTAGGCCATTGTTGTGGGCTCACGTTACTGAAGCTCAGGACGTAGTTTGCCCAGGACTATAGCAAGATGGATTTCCCAGTGCGTGTCTCCCAGAATTGTCTACCGCTGCCTACCTTGCTTAAACATCTATTGTAGTCCGGTCCGGGCGCACCAGGTGGTCCTATCTCTCCTGATGTGAGTCGCCGATAGCTCGTCCTCAATCTGTTCGCTAATCTTTGCAATAAAAGGCATGGAAAAGGGCGGTCTACCGAAGTGCACCTCATCATTTCTATGTAGAACTTATGCTGCCTGAGAAACAGGGTATGTCGATCAATATACACGTCTCGATATTTCTGACAAGTATATAGGCGGAAGTTACAGCTACGGTATACGTGTGTGTCCGATCAAAGATGACCGAGCTTCCGTTTCCTCGTCATCCAATTCGATATCATCTCGAGGGTCTAATATAGAGTATGATGTCTGGCGGCGCTGGGAAGATTGTCTGTATTTTCAGGAAACTCTCGAAACCGAATACGCCCGCATGGCAAGGGAGAAGCGTGCCCGCCTTGCCGCCGGCAAAGGCGTCAAGAAAGATGGCATGTATGTTCAAAGTGATCACGCTGCATCCTTCGAATCTCTTCCACCTGGCCCCGACCCGCATTCGATAGGTCGAGACATTCATGATTACATTCCAAAGCTATCGAAAAAAGGCACTCTGTTTCGCGCCAGTCAAGCCACGATTGAAACACGCTTTCACGAGTTTCGGGCCATGATAGATGCGCTGTTTTCCGACACTGTACCAACTCTCATCAAAGAATTGAAGGCTACTCGCACGTTCACGGACTTTTTTGGATACTGGAGAAGAGACCATGATCTTGCTTTGAAGTTACAGAAAGCGGCTGCTGATCGACCGCGAAATTCGATATCTAGTAGCGTGTTTTCATCCTATTTCTCCGCATCCAGCCCAGCGCTTGACAACTCTCATAAATCATCACTTCATTCGCCGCAAAAGCAACTGCCACGACGTGGATCTGCAACTTCGGACTCCTCATCGTCGGATCTATCATTGCCTATTCCAAATAAAAACTTGGGTCATCCACCATCACTGGATGATAGGTCTTCAAGATCACGGTCTCAGTCAACTGCGTCAATACCCATGCCGCCAACACCAAGCTCTACATCCCATCAAACAAATGATAGCTTTCCCTTCCGTGTTCCGGTCATTGTTTCGCAGGAAGCTCCCATTAATTTCGGTCACAATCCACACCATTCACCCGACATTGCCGGAAATGAACGACCTACGTCATCTGTTTTGGAGGCTCTTCCCGAAGACCGTGAACTGTCATCACCGGTAGCCATCGGCAAGGGTGACGCCCGCAATGGAGACATGTACCGGCCTCCCCTCAGGAAGCGCGCGGGCTCTTCCGCCAGTGACGCTAACCGAAGTTACCGGATCTTTAACACACCACCGCACAGTCCTTCGGCATCGGAATTCACGGAAGGATCGCCAGGAGAACACGCAGGTATGCAGCTCCAACTACTTTCGTTGACGTTGCTTACAATTAGTTCCAGGGACACCTTCAACAAGATATGCGCGATATTCATGGCAAACGACTTCATCTATCACTTCTACTCATGCTGCAACATACTTCGCGGAATTAGGTGTCGACCTAGCGTTACCCACCCCTCATCCAGAGCAAGGCCACCGCCCGCGGGCATCAATGTGCAGCATGGCCTCATTCATGACGGACAGCTCAGCAGACGCTGTCATACCACGACAATCACGAAGATCTATGTCCGGGAAACCGAGACAACCTCGTCCTATGTCTTTCCCGGAAGAGGAAGAATGGGACGATCCAGAACCCTGGGCAGATGGGGAATACGACGAGGGCGACGAACAGGATCTAGATGAGGACTTGCTTGATTCTTATTTCTATGGTCAGCTGTGTTCTCTTCCATTGGATATGCACACTGACATATGATTTCCGAACAGATGCGATTGGTCCTTATTCTCCTGTCCCGGACAGCCGTGCTGACACCCCTACCTGTGATACCTCTTTCACACCTGTCCCCCCTGAGCGACCCGCTCGCACACCCAGCATTAGGCATGGATATCAGGGTCATTCTGCAAAACGCTCATCGGTAACAACAATTTCCAGCGGGTCCACTGCATCGAGTGACAGGACATCGATTTCTATCAAAGCCATGCACGAGAACAACATTATCATGCTCCGTGTCCCGAGCATTTCCTCCTACGAAGACGTGCGACAGAAGATTTACGACAAGTTTGTAGGCCAGGCCGGGTCACCACTATCGGAATCCTTCGCAATGGCACTGTTGGTCCCATCTCCGGTTGAAAGGCAGGGAGGTACCCGTCAGCGCACTACTTCACTGACATCTGCCAGCGCTGCAGACCGCGGGGACACTCGGCTTGAGTTCATATCTAGCCATGATGATTGGGAGCACGCCATAACTCAACATGGAAACAAAGTCCTTCTTCGGCTCATCGGCAGTCAAGCTTTATAGAAATTTCGACCTTCTTTTGTATATGTTTTCATGATTGGATTTCTTGTATTCGAGCGGCTGAGATCTGTATTCTTTGTTTCTTATGATCTGTTGTTGTGGTTTGTTCATATGTATGTATCATATGAACTCAGGGGAGAAGCACTTACTGTAGATTTTTTGTCAGTTCGAGGGTCGCTTGTCTTTTACTTTAGATGCACGTCAATAAATTCCGAGTTTTCTTTCTCTCATAAACATACATTATTGATTTCGTGGATGTGAAGGGTATGTGTCACAACTAAGAGCATATTCCAAGTATAGCGCCCCGGCTTATCGAAAGCACAGAAGTTACTATCCCATGTAGAACCCAAGCTCTTTCCCACCCACTATAGCAGGCGTACCATCAACCAATACTGTGGCCCACCGTGTCCACTGCGTGGCGCTGGGATTCTTCCATGCATGATTTGTTCCCTTCTGAATGACTGCATCCCCAGGATTCTTGAGATGTTTTTCCTCTCCTGCTTCATTTATGAGAATTAATTCACCAGAAACTGTGATCCACAACCGTGATTCAATCAACGTAGTAAACAAGGAATTTTTGGAAACCTACCCAGAATGTTATAATCGATGGAAGGTGTGCGATGCTAGACGCAAACACAAAATCAAATACAACTCACAATCAACACCAATCTGAGGAAATATGTTCATACCATTGGGGTGGTTGTTCCCGGGGCTAGATCGGTGTATCTGAAATTGGTCACCCCAGGGGCCACTAGTCCATACTCTCCGACCGTCCGGGCAGCCCCATCTTCACTGATACAAGGATTAAGACACGATGTTCAGGAGACATGGATAAGTTTTCTTTCTCACGTGGAATTATTATCATTCGTTGGTAGCCCGTCAATCGTGGCCCAGTAAGAACCTGACCGGATCCCGTCCATGCCAGGTACTTCCTACGATCACAGCAATAATTGAATACGATTGCGATTAGTACAACAGAAGAAGAATGAAAGCGCACAAATGAGGGGGCTACTACATCGACTGAAGCGATCGCTTTGCCCTCTTCATTATGGGTGGTCACGATGCGTCGTGGTCCAGGTAAGACTGGTGGGAATGAAGACATATGTAGTGGAAGTGAGTGGTGGTGCGCTTATAAACAATACATATAATTGAAGGACCATGCACTCACCAATTTAAAGTGATTCGATTTTCGGATTCGGAATCAAGTGGATGGAGAACGGTATGAGAGTGGGTACGCAGCGACCAGGAACCTGTCACGTGAGAAATGTCAGAACAAGATCACGCTCCATGCTTTATCTATATTGTGGGAAGGAATAATCCTGTATACAGTATAATCCTTTTGTTTGAGTGGGGGGCGACTTTGAACAGCATTTAATTTTCAGTTAAGAAAATGACGGACTCGATAAGCTCGTGGTTGGTCATGTGACCAAAGTTAAAATCAAGGCTGGTTCGGATTCCGGAAGCAGACTCCGTTTCTTTTTTTTTTTGGACAAGTGATGATATATTGCATAACAACTGCCTAGACTAGTATACGCAATCACTATATCGATCTACCGCGTAGATCGGCCGAGGGAAAACACTTTTGCGTGCACCCGCAGGTCTGCGGGGCGTGTGGGGCTCAATAACTACCAAAGGGTCCTCGTTCTATAGAGGGCTCGGGCGAATTAATACCCACTAAAACCTCAAGGGTTGTCGCCCAGTCCGGTGGTAGGAGTGTTTCGTCTTTTAGCGTTCCTTTCCATGTTTCCTGTACTAATGATGGACCGATTTTTCTGTTTTCTTTGTTCTTTGCTGAGAATCTATCGGTTTGTAGTCTCTTGTTTAGGGTGTTAGTCCATCGGTTAGCGATTTCTTGGTTAGTTATGTCGTTTTCTTGTATGACTATGCTGCATCTTAGGACCCAAATCAGATATGCTGATTCGGAAAGGAGGATGGAAAGTAGTCGGGCTCTGGTGTCAGTTGTTTTCTTCCTTTTGTCTGTTTCGTTATTTAGTTCGTTGTTTTCGTTATTTTGGGTTTTGAGTTGTTTGATTATGCCGCAGCCTAGAATTGATCCTAGTGTCGGATGTGTCCATGGGAAGGTTTGTTGATGGGGCCAGAGTTTCTTTGTAAGTTCCCAGATTATTTTTTGAGGTCCTTGTGGGCATTCTGTTAGGATGTGTTCGAGTGAGTCTGTGTTTTCGTGGCATATTGCGCATTTGGCTCTTTGTTCGCATTCTGCTATGTTTAACCAGTATTTTCCTACCTTGAAGGTGTTGTGCATCGCTTTGAATAGGAATTGTCGTATTTTGGGAGTGAAATTACGGTTGATTATGTTATTCCATATTGTGTCTTCTTTTTCCATTTGTCCGGTTATCGCGAGGATGCCTTGTTTCGTTTTGTCGATGTTTATCGTGGTGTGTCTTCTTTCTTTTGCTCGTTTAGTGTTCCTTATGAGCTTGTATGCCGTGGATTGCGATAGGGTACATAGTTTTGCCCCTTGAAATTTAAAGTCGTCCGGAATGTTTGTGTCGATCTCGTCTTGTGTGGTTTTATTGACGCCCGCCGCTGCAAGTTTGTCGGCTTTTTCGTTCCCTTCTATTCCGCTATGACCTTTAATCCATTCAAAATGTGTCGGGGCTGATCTTCTCCTTAGGTTAAAGGCCGTGGCTTCGAAGAGTTCTCTGTTGTCGATTTCTATCCATCCTTTGTCTTCCCAAGTGGTTAGGTGGGTTGTTAAACCATCGATAACATATCTCGAGTCTGTTTTGATTGTGATAGGGAGAGCAGGGTCTGTTATTTGTAAGGCTACTAGTACGGCCACTAGTTCGCCTACTTGATTGGATTGTATGTCGTTTTTTATGTTCAGGCTTCTGTTGAGGGGGTGGTTATCTTCGATCCAGATACCCGCTCCGCAGTTTGCGTTTTCTTTTCCATTGTTTGAGCATGAGCCGTCTGTATATATAGTTAGATTGTCGTTAGTGTGAGTTCTGCCTCTTGCTCCTGTTTGTAGCCTGTACGCGGGTTGTAATGGGATGTTGTTTGGGTTTGTGAATATTCGGAAGCATTCGGACAGGCTGTTTTTCGTGGCAACGGTTGGGTCGAAAGTTAGTTCGCCTTTATTCGATATTTTGTTTGAGGAGTTTTTTTCCTTTCTTCTATGTGTGAGCGTAAGGTTGTCTTCGGGCGGGGAGTGGGTGACGTTGAATTTCGGAGTTAGGTTTTTGAGGATTAGTTTCGCTCGGGTGGCGCATTTGTGTGGGTCAATGCATCCTTTTGTTCTGTCCATGTTGCAGATTCCGCAGTCGCAGAAAGGGGATTGCCTGTGAAATGTATTGAGATTTAGTCTTGCGCTGATATTTATAAGATCGGCTATCTTAGTTGCGTTGTGTGTGGATTTGAGGCATTTGTCTTTGGTTTTATGGTAGGTCTTCGGGGGCGCTCCAAGGTGAGCCCATGCGGGCATCTGTTTTTTTAGGTTTGTTGATAGTTTTAATGGGGCGATGCTTACGTTGAAGTTCTTTGCTGTTTTGAGGAGTTGTAGTATGTCCTTTGGGAGTTTGTTTGCGTTGTTTCCTCTGGTGGGAGGGTTTTGCGTTTGGAGGACTAGCGGGATATCTGCTGCGTTGGAGATTCCAGTGGGTGTGATGTTGTTGATTAGGATGTCGGCAATGAATGCCCAGTGTGGGCGCTTTGGGGTGACGTCGAGGAAGGCTTTAAGCCATACTATGTCGATTGCTTGGTTTCTCGATTTTAGGTCCATTAGTTTAATGCCGCCCTTCTTAGTGGGTTGATGTAGTATTTCTAGGCTTATCGGGGGGGTTTTTGTGTCGTCCCATAGGAAGTTTCTGATTTGTTTAATGAGGCTGGTTTCGATTGCGTTTGGCATTCCTTGAGCTTTCGTGAGGAACTGCGTCATGCCTCCGACTATCATTTGTACTATTAGGGCTTTGCCGAGGAGTGTAGGATGGCCTTTCTTCCATTGTTTGAGTGAGTTTGTGATTTTGGTGAGGGTTGGCTCCCATGTTTCTGCATTTTCGACTTTGTTTCCGATCCAGGCGCCTAGCGATCTTATTGGGTGTCCGTCCTGGGCTATGTTGATCTCTTGGGGTATTGGTTTGTCGTTTATTTGTAGTTTTCTTGATTGAATGATTCTATCGCGATGGGTTTTTGATCCAATCGGGATGATTTCCGTTTTTTCGATGTTGAATCTTGCTCCGGATGCGGTGCACCAGGTAGAGAGGATGTTTTGCAGGTCTTCGAGTTTGTCATTTTCGTGTAGAAAAACAGTGGTGTCGTCTGCAAATAAGTTGATTAGGATTGGTTTTGCGAGGCCGGGTATTTTGTAGCCGTTGATTAGTGGTGATTTTCTGATTGTGCATGCAAGTGGTTCGATGGCCAAGTC
>MU267636.1:0-53687 GCA_021014935.1 Hygrophoropsis aurantiaca
GATGATACGAATAATCGCGTGCAGGATTCAATCCTTTTATCTGGTGGAATTCTGACATTTTTTGATGTCCTCGAGCGGGAGATTTGACATGACTGCATTATCTCCATGCAACTTTTATTCCTTTTACTCACTTCTGCCCTCTAGCCAAATAGCTCTCCTGCGGAATCGACTGGTCTGTTCGGCCGACTCTATAGATCAAGGGTCCATCGGGTGAGTACTTTGCATCGCAAACATTCACATAGCCTTTCCCGTATACGCCTTCTTTCTAGAATGCTACTTGACCCTTGCCGTCTTGACCATTCAATCATCTGACATCTCTGGCCTGCTCAGCAAGTGGCTATTTTCAGAAAGGGCCATCTGTCCCGATTTCAGCCCAGCAACCACCAGATCAATATCATTGGCGATTCGGCGGAGGGCCAGCACGCATATGAGGGCAGTGTTTCACGTTCTGCGTGCTCCACACTTTCCCATCACTACTGTCGTTCAATAGCGCGACGGCAGTTGCAAATGCAGTGGCCCGTACATAGGAATTTTAAATTCCATAGAACATGCGCGTTTTAGGCCGAATGACTGCTCAGAAATCAATAAGCACCTAATTCAAACAGGTTCCTAATATTTCATGCAGACTCCGAGCCTTGGGAACATGCATGACATCGGTCTGATGTCACTAGTCTCCCGGAAACAGACCAATGGAAGGAAGATAGTCGTTCTTTGCCAATGGCTTCACGGGTCCAGTATCTTGAATTCTACTTATTCCGATTACTCCCTGACCTCCCTCATCTCAATATTCTTAATTCCCGTGCATGCTGATGGCATCGATACCTCGCTGTCGATTACTATGGAATCTGTTCGGACGTATGGATTACCATTGGCTGTGTGATTTGCCATGCTGTCAAGCTACTACCAGTTCCGCAGACATACTATACATGCAATACTCAAAAGCTTGTTATTTTCACTGGGCTATGCCAATTGTGTTTCTTATATATGGGTGGGTGCATATTCAGTGGTTAAAAATACATATTCTCCCCCTCTTCCGTGGAATCACTGCACTCAAGCATTTTGTTTGTAAAAAAAATGGCATTCCCATCCTACTATCATCAGGGTGACTCCATGAATGCTAGTGCGCCGGTACCGAGGTCCGGTTCAGTCTGGGGTCGTACACCGCTGGGGTTTCATGCAAATCCTAGCGCCGCGGATAGGCAACTTTGGAGCAAGTAAGTGTGCATAATACTGTGCCAGCCTCACAAGCGACTCATAATCGATGATCGCGTGTTTAGTAGTGCGCCGTATCCTCACTGGCAGACTCGGAGTATTGTCCAAGTTGGAGCCCCCCCAAGGCAGTCCTTTTGTTCGCCAGGCCTCTTTTCGGCGGGGGGTTCAAATCACACTGGCAGTCACCAATTGCCAGTGGGCTTAGCCTATAATGACTTGAGTCGCACGCCAGGTCTGAATACGAATCACGGTTCTTTGGCGAATGTCCCATTTCAGCAGATATTGCGCAATCCGAGTCCTCGTGACTCTCTTCAGCATGTCGGTCAATCTGATCCCCATGTCCCTGAGGGAATACTACATGTCGGCCAAATAAACGGATCGTTTGGTTCAGCCGAGAACACGATTGGCATTAACACTTTTGTGCCAACGATGGAGATGTCATACGGAGAACAAGAAACTAGATCGTTCGGGCAAGTTCAGAGCACCATGCCAATTCATGCTCCCCAGCCATCCTACGGATATTTGCAAAATCATCCACAAGTATTTTCGCACACATCCACTCATGTGGGACCGCCGCCTCTCAATATATCGCCCCTTCCCTCCTCTTCTCATCCGAATCAGCTCACTCTCCCTCAACCGCACCAGGAAAATCGTACTGTTCTTCTTTATGATGAGACTCGAAACTCTTTGGGTCGACTGGCACAATATGTCGTCTACCCGTGCAAATGGATGTCTGGCGATGGTTTAATCTGCAACATGCACGTTACCAGCGATAGAAACTCAATTTTCCGTCACCTTGAAGCGCGCCATGGGGTGATTCATGACGAGAAAATTCTTTGTCGATGGGGGGGACTATGCCCGAACACTCTCAAACAGATGAATTCTGACAGCATTGCCAGACATATTGAAGCGCACCTCGGCGTAAGATGGATGTGCTCTTCATGCGATTACACCGCGTCTCGGCCTGAAACCGTGAAGAAACACGCAGATAAAAACAAAATCAGTTGTTCGGGGGGGAGTATAAAGGAAATTCATGGTTCGGGAGCGCTGTTTGTGGACATGAGCATTTATACGAAAGGCCGACCCAAATGAGATACGCAATATCTCCATTCGTCGCTTCATGATTAGCAGTCATTCTAGTCGTTCAGGCCCCGCGCAGTCTCCCTTTTTTTTATACCGTGGTGCACGTATCGAGGCAATTATTTACTCGCGCACTGTTATTCTATTCAATGATTATACACTCGTTAGCCTTAGGCCTATCAGTCACCAAGGAAGGGGAACGAGAAAGAAATTTAAGAATTGACAACTTACTGACGGTGATACCGTGACAGCCTCGATGGCGTACCCGTGACTCTCATTGTTTTATTCCCACGGGACACGGTTCTCAATGTTTCAATAATCGATCAAGTCGTCTTACATTTCCAGTATCTTACACCTAGTATCCCCGAAATGATATTCAGAGACGTGCAAAATATGGACGTCCCCTCTGCACGAAGGATGGTCTGAATTTTCGTCCTCGCCCTCTGATGCTCTGGAATTTTTAAGGAGATTTTGGACGGGAGCCAGGGACTTCACTGTTCAGGTCACCAATTATAAAAACTAATCGCGTGGATACTCGATCTTCTTCAGCTGGTGATATTTTTCTTATTTTTATACTCCATCTATCATTGTTTCGTTCACATCCAGTTGGATTTTTTCTCTCTGAATTGGCTTGACCGCTTATGTCCAGGGAGGCGGTGGATGTTGATGAACAGCTTCTGGGTATAAGTAATCCGGAAATTAGGATATGGAAGCGAGAAAAATTGGCGGTGGGTGCTTGACTGTGCTTGAATTTACTAAAAAATCTCTTGACCGCATGACTTCTTTTGTCGAGCCACCGTCTTCTCACCCCATGATTTAGCTTGCTCACGCTGTTCTCGGACAGCCTTCGAAGCCATGGGGGCTGGGGCTGGGGGCCCCCATTCTCTCGGGTGCGTGGATATCTTTTAATATCTGCTTGGCCTTGGAAAATGGCTTTCTTTCGGTAACAGGCGAAGCTCTTCCTCTGGGATAAGCTTTTACTATCTTGAACCGGCCATCGAAAGCGCCAATCTCCCTGTGGATGATCGACTGGTGAACTACCTCTTGTCAGATCTCCTCCGTGAGGATAGTCAATGGGTCATGGTGGTAATTTTTTCGGGCCTGCTCAGCCAGGGACTGGTTATCTTCCAAACCTGTCGCGATCTCAGCCAAGTCTTTCCGCAGACTTAGCTTTAATGAGGGCTCTGAGCGACGCATCAGGAGTATGTTCACAGCAATCGGAGCCCTATCCCCACGTCTTGTGTGGTCCGCGATACTAAGAAACCATCGATCACCACTGGCTAGTGGCAAATTGATGCGACGTGAAAGTGCCTAAGTGACATCTATGAACGGACCTGGCCGCACAGAACGACCAGATATCTTCCATTTGATGCACACATACCCATCTGTCAGTGCTGTTCGATTTTCCGTAGTAGACAAACCGGATTTAACATTACGCCTTCCAAAGCAGGATGATCGGTGTGTGTATGCACTTATGGTATGGCCGTGAGATTCCGAGAAGATGCACGCATCGGAGCCCAACGGTTCGAAGGGACATTAACCGTGCATTGCCTCTCGACTCATATATAAACCAGCGAAACCATTTCTTCCAGCATTCTGCATCGTTTCATTGTCCGACTCATCTCCAGTCAGGTCCTTACTACAATTCGAGCCCAATCCAACAGATAATTTGGTTCAGGGCACATGTCGCAATCATCTCGTCAGCAAGATGGTATTTCGAGGTCTTATTTGGATCGGGACACTGGTTCATCGCCGAACTTATCCCACGCAAATACCTCAAGTGACCAGTTTTTGAACAAGTTAGTAGCTATTCACAATCATTACCATGGCACTCGCTTTTCGTTTGTCTTATGTCTTTGACCTACAGCACTGGCCAATTTGATTATGAATTGGAACGCATTCGATATTCCCCACAATATACCCTTTCCTCATCCTTGCCACACCATCAATCATCAGCTGATTATCATCGGAATACTAATGCTTTCGGTCAAGGCGATCCCAATAACACTCTCGATGCTTTTGCACCAACGACAGGGATGTTGTACGGAGGCCAAGAAACTGGATCGTTTGGTCAGGTTCAGAACATGATTTCAACTCCTACTTCCCGATCATCGCACGAATATTTGCGAAATCATCCACAAGTACTATCGCACCCATCCAATCATGCGGGACCGCCCTTTCCGCCGTCATCGTCCCATCCCTCCTCGTCTACTCGGAGTCGGCTCACTCTCCCTCAACCTGCTCGATCGCACCAGGAGAATCGTGCTGTTCTTCTGTATGATACCCGAAGTTTTTCGGGTCGACTGAAACAATACGTCATCTACAAATGCGACTGGATCTCTGACGATGGCCTCACTTGCAACAAGCACTTCGCCAGGGATAATCATTCAATGTTCCTACACCTCAAGGAGTTCCATGGGGTGAGGCATGGCGAGAAAATGTCGTGTCAATGGGGTGGATTGTGCTCGAATAATTCCCGCAGCATGCTCCCAGCCTCCATCCCTAGACACCTTGAAACGCATCTCGGGATCAAATGGGGGTGTTCTTCATGTAACTTCATCGCGACTCGCCCTGACATTGTGAAGAGTCACACGGTTCAAAACACTAGTTGCTCGGGGGCGGAAGTCAAGGAAATCCACGGTTCGGGAGCGCTGTTCGTTGACGTGAGCACCCGTGCGAAGTGTCAATGAGGTAACGACTGTCAAGTCTTTGTGCTCATCCGCTGATCATGAGACGCTGTCACATTGTTATTTATGCAGGGTGTTCTGATTTTTTTGCATTTCGATGTATATATACATTACCTCTTCTCAGTCTTCTTGGTATCTGAACACCCTCGTTATAACTGCCTTGCGTGTCCTGTGATATATTTATCGATATTAGAATTGTGTAAATTTATGTATATACTGTATGTGTGCTGTCCTATTCATGCTGATTGTTCGCAGATCATCGCTGTATAAGTAGTTCAGCTAGTGGGTTGCTTGTATGATAGTTTTCGTGGGCGTAATCGAATAGAGCTTGCGTGGATTATAAATGGTACGCGGTTCATGATCTATTGGGAAGTTTCAAACCATACTACGCATTCACTTGTGTGTTCTTGAATGTAAAATCACGATACGTTCTTGTTCTTGATGCTGTTCAAAGTCCGCGGAGTTGTTCACGTTTAAAAGTTACGTAGTCACAATTCACCCATAATTGGCAAGTAGAATGGGAATCCATGGCATAGCTGTCGTTTGGATCAGACAACTTGGATCCAAGTGGAAGCATGTTTTCGACCGGTATACACATATCGTTATATATGCCCCACAGCTGTCTTGCAACGTTCAAACCCCGAAAATATGTACCTACTGTGATCTTTTGAAGGTGAGGATGCGTTTTTGTATCAAAGATAGTAGTTTGTTGATGCTGACGATATAGTAACTTACTTTGGACCGCCATATACGCCCATATCAGCAAGTGCGGTGCGTGATTGGATGGAACAATGAAAATTTGAGAGCAATGGCACTTCGTCACGGGGATGGTCCGGGCTCCCTGAATAAGCGCCCTAGAACGTGGACTTTGGCCACTAAGATAAGCGCTCAATAGTTATACATACCACAGCAGTAATTGACACGGCGCTGACCTTGTCTTCTATCCCGCCGCTACTATCTCCAGTGACTACCAGTTGGGTATCGACTGATCTCCGGATTGATCATTTTTGTCTATCGATATATCTTACTTCCCTGACCAAGTCATCACCATCACATTTCTATTTGTAGAATAGTAATGGCCGGCGATTCCATTACCAAGATTTCTCTTCGACTTCATGGATTTGAGCGGCTATCCTACGACCCATCGCCGACTCAACATGCGACCGACTTAGACTTCGATACAATGCCTGGCGCGTGAGTGTCATCTAGCATACCACACTACGTCACAGCTTTTAATGATCGTGTTTTACAGACCTCAGTTCCCAGAGCCATATTTGATTTCTAGATATTCCACTCTTGCTGGAGCGCTTGGACCGGATCTTCTCATCCCCTCCCCTCCCGATAACGGGGATTTTCTCATCAACCCCACTCATCTGCAGACAGAACAACTCGACTACTACCAACTTAGTCCGAGTACATCATGTTCAACAGGAAGCCCGCTGTCGGCATTTGTCGGTGATACTCCTCCCCAAACGGAGCATCTCGACTCCTGCCACAATAGCCCTATCGACTATAATACCCCTTCACAGAAGGGGCAATTCACATATTGGCCAAATATCCCGTACTCAAAGGAAGCTCGGGTTGCAAGTTTTGTCAACCGTTCTCCGCACGGCGCAGTATTTCCGACACCCTCCACAGATGCAGACGTTTATCCGTGTATGTGGAGCGGTACACCATGCGGCAGGATGGTCGCTGGCAACAGGGGCGCTATTGCCCACCATCTAATTCGCCGGCATAAAGTCAAGTTAGACCATGTCCGTGATAATTGCCTTTGGAACGGATGTGGTGACGTTATGCGGAGGGACAGTTTTGCCCGTCATATCCTAAAGCATCTAGGTATCAAATGGCAGTGTTCGATGTGCCATAAACCCCTGGCACGCAACGATTCGACATTGAGGCATGCGGATCATACGGTTTCGTGCAATGGGGCGCATGTCGTTGAGATGCGAGGGCCTGAGGCAGTGTTCATGCCATGCCATAACCAGTGAAGAAAATTCAATGCGGAGAGTTCTTCAGTTCTTTGTATTATGACATGTTGTGCTAAGTTAGCTAGTAGCTCTATGTTTTCTATGCTGATGGACTTCGACCCATAACTACTCGATTTATACTTTTACTGTATATATAACATCTCCCCAAACGCTTTCTACCCATCGAAGGCAGTTATCTATCTTCTGAAATGTAGCCCGGACAGATTTGGAAAGAATAGGATCCTCAAAACCTTTGACCTCTAGTGTGCGCAGCTCAGACCAAACAACGTTACTGCCGACATCATCAAGCTCCTCTGGATCAACTGCCAGTCTCGGCCGTTTACCTTTGCGTTCTCCATCCCGACCAGTCTGCATTCGTTCAGGAATATTCGGAGACGTTTGTGCGGGTTCGGATCGCCGTTGCACCAACGCCGTCAAGAGAGCCGTAAGCAATCTTTTCTGTAAGAGCGCGAATACCGGATCGTTCGGTTTCAGTGTACGATCTACTGCAGCCCGCAGTGTTGCCTCTTCGCCTGCTGTCACCTCCGTGTGGTTAAGGCTCGCTGCATGTTTCCTTGCGCGAATGATCTCATCGGCAAGATGGGCGAGTTTGGTCTCTCCTGCGCCTTCTTCACGCATCTCCATATCGAGAAGGGCCCATAAGCGTTCCATGAACGCTATCTCTTCCCCATTTGAATGAGAATTCGTTGAAGGAAGTGGTAAACGAGTGAGAGAGCGCAACGACGCAGCAATGACAAGTGCTTGCAGATAATTCTGAATTGCCAGTAAAGTAGGCGTAGAAAAGAAAAATGTTCCAGGAAGGGCGTTCCGAGCGGGCTCAGAGATGTCCTCAGCTGTATCCAGGGTACCATTGGGGGTGACTGTCGTCGTTGGAAGTGTACATGATACGGCAAATGATTCTCCTAAAGATTGTACGAGACGAGCAAGCCATTTGTAGCTGTCGTCAGATCCGGGGTTGCCGACTGTGAACTGTGGGTTATGGGTTTCCAGCCAATCGGTCCAACTTTGAGAGACTCGATCAGCGTGCCAAATATCTAGTATCACATCGCGTTCCATAGTTTTAGCCTGCTTCGCTATGACGGATCGAAGTTGGGATTCACTCATACTACCTAGGACAAATTGAGAAAGATCATCCTTCATGACCTCGGCGACCTTCAGTATGGATTTGATGGAGCTCGTGACAACTTTTGCCATAACAGGATGCGGAGAATTTGAAGGGATCTCATCTAACTGTTGCAATATTGCCGCAATCTCCGAATCTCGAACTGGTGCGCAGCGTGCTCGTAAACTCGCTGCAACTTCTCGCAGATGCATGATGGCAGAGTTTAAAGGCGAAGAAGTTGGGGATAATGGAGACGATAGAGTGACCAAAACTGCATGCCGAGATGGAAGGAGCGGAGTAAGTGCTGTGTAAAGGTCGTTATATAAACTCTTGAGCCGTGGCAGCTGGGAGGACGGTTCTGGATTTGATAGAGACTCTGTGGCCTGATACAGGTTTCATTTGAGTGACCAGTCAATTGAATGGTATGCGCACCTCATCCCAGAAAGCTCTGTGTACTATGTCTTCTACTCTATTGCGTAAAGATGGCTTGGAAGTCACGTCTGGCTCGTCGTGGGGTCGAGACATGACTGATAAAAGCGATTTCCCGGTGGGTAGAACTTGCTGTGGATCTGTAGCAAGGAGGTGCAGGAAGTACGCATGATTGAGAATTTGAACAAGTTCCAATGGAAGGACGACCGGATTGTTCGAGGGTAATAATGGTGACTGAGTAGATGTAGGGGGTATTGTTATCGAAAACCTTTCTCCTTCCCATTTCAAGTTGTTTTCTGGCTGAGATGTCGATGTCTTTGTATCATCGAGCAAAATGTCATCCGCCGATTGTTTCAGAGCCTCAAGAAGTTTGTCACTTTCTTCTGATTGTTCCCAAATCCCTTTGTCTTGTAAAATTCCAAGATTTGTTTTCAAAGTGTTCCATGACGCCTTGCGAGCCTCTTCAGGATTTCGGCGTAAATCAGATAAGAGAGAAATCGTTTCACGCAACAGCGAATCGTCTGGATAATCTTCCGCCTTGGAGGATAGTCTTAAGATAATGGCATCCATGATAATGCCAAGTAGAAACAAAGTAGAAATGTAGCTTCAAGCCTTCAGCGCTTCAGCACTTCAGCTTCAGAGCCATAGCAGCACTAGGCACAAGTCTGCATCAGGGATATGATGCCATCATGACTAAAGTAGGGACCGGCATTTCCCGATAGATCCATATTTGGATACTCCGCCACAGTTCCACAGCTACGCTCGCAATTGCAGTTTCACCTTGTGATTTTCTCTTTCCTTTCTTTTGCGCAGCCTTTGGATTTCGGAATACGACAAAGAAACTTACGACAGTTAATCAGTGAGGCAATTGGCGTCAGCAAGCGTCTTTTCGGTTACATGTCCTTAGCTTCATCCACTCTTACTCCTGAGCCTACGACCACAAATCTGATACAAGCTGCGACCGAGTCTGCGTCAACAGATCCTACGACAGTTCAGCATGGAAGCCCGGTCGTAGCCTTTATAATTGGCCTCGCGATTATCATTTTGGCTTCCATTCTTAATGCTGCTGGATTGAATCTCACGAAGCTGGATCATGTGAGTGCCTTTAGAATCGCGTGAAGGAGATGCGTATTTCTAAGACGTGATTTTTCATAGGTCCGCACCAGTTCCATCCCCAAAGCTGCCCGTCGAAAGGACTGGCTACGACCATTATGGCTCTTAGGAATGATATTATATATGTGAGCACTGGGTCGAATAGCTGATATGACTTGAGGCTTAATATCGCATAGTTTATCACAATTGATTGGAAGCACACTCGCTCTAGATTATATGAGGGCAGGTTTGTATAAGTCTTAAGTGGTTATGCATCTATAGCTAAATTATCGCTTAGAATATGTTGCTCCTCTTGGATCTACATCCCTCATTTTTAATTTTCTTTTTGCTCGATTTTTAGTTGGGACTCCTGTTACACAAACAGATATATATGTGAGTGTCATCTACGCACTTCTTCCGCATGTCATGACCCTCGATCTAGGGTACAATAATAGTTGTTCTTGGCGTCATTGGCATAGTAGCTTTTGGCGGCATCAACAGTGGACTCTCTAGTGAGACCGATGTCACACATCTAACTGCCCTCTGGCGTCGTGGCGGCTGGCTCGGATTCTTCTTCGCCATGTCATTCAGCTTGATTGTCGTTCTCATATTCACCTCTTCGCTTGACGCCGTTCTCGCTGCTCGGGCCGACTTGAGCTCAGAACCTTTCGCTGGAATGAGTGCACGGAGATCACCCTCTTCGAGTACTACCTTCTTGGGTACTGCTAAGAATAAATGGCAAACCATGATGGTTTTGGTAAAGGAGAAGTTGGAAGCGTGGACGGCTCCCCAGGATGATAAACAGGTGGCTTGGACGCTTGGAATTGGATGGGCGTGCTGTGGAGGTGGCCTTGCTGGCGGGTGTCTGGTCTTCGCAAAAGCCATGTTAGTCGGACTATCTCCTTTTACGAAAGCTCTATTAATTTATTCGTCCCCAGCGTCAAGTTACTCACTGGCAGTCTATCACATGAAAATCCTGGAAATCAATTCGGTCACATTGCTCCCATCTTTACAATAATACTTCTCAGCATCACAGCAGTTCTTCAGATAATTTGTCTTAATCGTGGATTGAAGGTTTATGATTCGACGCTCGTCGTCCCGGTCTTTTATGGTGTCTATACAGCCACTGGGTAAGTTCTCCTTCCCCAGTCGTCCCCAACTCAGTTTAATATAACTTTTTTTCGCAGATTCCTGGACTCTATGGTGAGAACGTCGCTGCGAACAGGGGTACCTGGTTGTTGCTTACATTTATTGCCAGGTTTTCAACAATGAAGTCGATGCCTATAAGCCATGGATATTGTTCCTGATCTTCGCTTCCATCGCAATCCTCATATCAGGCGTTGTACTTTTGACCCACAAAAAGCCAGAACGATCCGCTCGTCTCACTGGGGCACCCCCATCAAATTCTCTCGCACGTAAACCTGGAAAATCTTCCACCAAGATGGACCAGCAAGGTGGGGATGACGAAGACGATGCGGATGAAGGGCAGGCATTGCGGCGCCACGAGGAAGGCGAAGTTACTGAGCGGGCGGATTTGTGGGAGGTGGGCGACGTTAGTGACGATGACGAAGATCATGTCAGCAGCGGACCTTCCGAAGTCGCACGGGGTGTAAACGCGCTGGGTTCGTATCAGGGAACGGGAGAAGTTTCACATTTGATGCACGACAGTGATCACCCTGATGTCGAAGGTGGGCATGAACACCGCCGATCGACATCGTCAGATGCTACTTTGACTCGGGGTCAGGCTGGGAGCTCCCAGGATCCTTTCCGTGATGATGCTGACGATTTTGGAGATTGGAAATGACGGAGGAAAATATTTTCATTGATGATACCCATGGACTACATTTTGTGGGACCCCCAGTTAATATTAATACATACATACCTATTGCCACATACTTCAGGCCTCCGGGCTCAAGTTTCTCCAACGAAACCCTCCGCAATATCAGACCTCGAGCCATATTGGGTCCGTAAGAACACGTGACACGTCGACGAACCAGAAACACGACTTAATTGTTTGTACGTTTGAACTTGGGATTACTTTCTGTACAATCATATGGCCGAACAACAAGCAACTACGTCTTTGCAAGAAAAGGATGTCGACGAACTTGACGACGATTTCGAAGAGGAGACCCACGATCCTAATGTTTTTCGAGTGTCCAACCCCCTTCCACCACCATCGGCTATGAGTTATTCGGCGCGGGATTTACATAGTAAGACATGTTGTTACGGTTTTCGGCGAAGAGGTTTAAGCGTTTATTTCGAATATTCCAGCTCTTATTCACCAAGGCCTCATCGATTTGAACCCTATATATCAACGAGGTGGGTCAAGGGACTAATAGGAGACAGAGGCGCGTTAACTTTCAATGATCGCATGGACAGACGTGGTATGGCCCGAAAGCAAGCAGATAGGCCTTATAGATTCAATCTTTCGGAATTTCTTCGTTCCACCTGTGGTATTTGCCGTCCAAATGGAAGATGGTGAAGAAATTCGCGTATGTGTCGACGGAAAGCAGAGACTTACTTCGATCCAGAAGTTCTTTGACGGTCTAGTGAGTAGAGTTTTGTACCTATGAAAGTCCTCTCAAGATTAATTCGCTTTCGTGGACGGAGCCAGATCCCTCGTAGGTTATGACCTTGTAGCACTTCAATCATGAACTGAACACTTGATACATTTGCAGACCGGGATGCGCAGACAAAAAAGAATTTCTGGTTCACTCGAACAGAGCAGCAGAAGTCAACTAGATTAGAAATTCCGGAAGACTGGAAGAGACGCTTCGCGGACACACTGATAACTTGTGGTAAGTGTAGAATCACAGCGTTCCGAATTCGGGAACAAAGCTAAGTTTCTTCCAAGTTGAGTATCATAACATTGCTCCAGGGACAGAACGTGATATATTCCAAAGAGTACAACTAGGCATGAGCCTTACCGCCGCTGGTAAGCTTGCGATTCTATGCAAAAGGATATGTCTTTCGTATCACTGAAATTCTTGACAGAGAAACTACAGGCCATCTCATCCCCATGGGCAGAGTGGATATCTGACCTCGAGGCTCGCCACGTTACTTCCGAGCAAGGCCTTGGGGTGGTTGTTCAATGGGACACTAAGCGCGGCCGTGACTTCCAGTGCATTGCGCAATTTGTGTACTGTTGTGATGGATTACCGGACCACCTCCTCCCGACAGCCCAAAAACTCGAAAAGTGGCTGATACGTGTTGACAGTCCTCCCCCAACCTTCAAAACGCAGATGAATGACGTTTTAAAGGCATTCTGGCACATTGCTAATACCGACGGCTTGAATGCTGCATTCAAAAAGGTAGAAAAGCGTGTTGCTCCAGTTGAATTCGTCTTCATTGGTGCGTTCACGTTTAATCCACCACACTCCGGCCCAGCTTACGGAGACTGCTGTAGGAATCCTGTTGTATATTCTCCGAGATAGTTCATTTGCAGAACGCGCAAAGGCTATCTACCACATGCGATTACGGATTCGCGAACAGTTCGTTGATATCCGAAACAATTCCACGGTGGGCAAGGCGCTGTGGAACTACGTTGATAGCGTGACTGGTCCTCAAGGTCTGAGAGTTCTGGACAGTGGCATAAATGCCCCAGGATCGTCTTCGAAATCGAGGAAACGAAGGTATGCCTCCGACGAAGACGATGACTACAGGCCGTCTCCAGTCAAGAGCTTAGGCCAGGCAACGAAGACGCGCTCGCACAATAAAAAAGGGTAGAAGTTATCAGCCAATTGTGCGGTTAGTACAGTCGAAGGCCAGCATCATATACTACATACCTTTTTGTTGAGGTAGTGATCGATCTACCATATGGATTCGGATTGTAACAAAAGAAATATGTGTACGAATGCTAGATCCACTGGAACTGATTAACAATTGGACGTGTTGGGGGTTGCTGTGTAAAGATTTATATAGAGTCAGTCACAGTCAAGTCACGGTGCTGGAAACGCCGCCATTCCTTTACCTCCTACCACAACCATTGTGCGTGGACCGGAATACTCATAAGTTCATAAACACAAGGTAAGCCTACTATTATCTCTATACTCGATGAATCGACCGGGACTCTGCGATTACCCGATCGCCCTTGCGACGTCACGATATTCGTATTTGCGATGTTCCTTGATCTTGTTTGATTCTGAACTGCTTGAACTTCTTATCCTTAGCGCGAAATATCCTATAGCAATGGCCCTCAAGCGCATTAACAAAGTAAGTTTCGTTATCTCTTTCTGCTGTGGCGCATCGTTGCACCAGATGTTGTGGCGGCATAATTTAACAGATTGACGACCAGGAGTTGCTTGACCTTGGACGTGACCCACCCACATCCTGCAGTGCTGGCCCTACAGGTGACAATCTTTTCCAATGGCAAGCAACGATTATGGGACCAGTACGTCGTATTTTCGTGTCTTTCAATTCTATTGGCTCAACTTCGTGTTCTACTAGAGCGACTCACCGTACGCGGGAGGAGTCTTTTTCCTTGCAATCACTTTCCCGACCGATTACCCATTCAAACCCCCCAAAGTCAGCTTCACGACTAAGATTTACCACCCGAACATCAACGCCAACGGCTCGATTTGTCTTGATATCTTGAAGGACCAGTGGTCGCCAGCGCTAACTGTTTCCAAAGGTACACCCATGCGCTATTTTTGACCAGTACATCCAGATGCGACTAATTTTGTACAGTGCTGCTTTCAATTTGCTCGTTACTTACGGATCCAAACCCCAAAGATCCTCTCGTATTGGACATTGCGCATTTATACAACACGGATCGCGCCCGATACGATGCCACGGCCAGGGAATGGACCAGGAAGTGAGTAGCAAGTCGTCGTCTTAGTAACCATATCTCATCATGAACTTTTTAGATATGCGATGCAGTGAGATGTACTTGTCTAGGATGACTTTTTTTGGGTGGTACATATCAGACTGTGCCAATTGTTGTACAAGTGTATCATTGTCTATTATTAATTGTACATCCGCCCTTTTATTGGCTTGCGATGCTTATAGTAGCGATCTGAGCAGGCTGAACATCGCTCGCATAAGCTATTGTCGACCTCTTTTACTGATTGAATACTGATGTCATATATCGATGGTACCGACGATCCATTTCGCATGGTGTTCGATCCCGTCTAGAAAAGCTCGCCCGTATCTTCGTAACACGCTTGAACTGATATTACGAGGCTAGTAATGTTTATCAGACATTTTCTAGTTATTTAAGTTTACCCTAGCTGTATACCACACGCCCTCTGGACTTGTAAGCGCCCTTGCATACTTCAGCAGTAACTTATCCCGCTCTTTCGAGTTGATTGCGATATCTGATAGAAACGGTTCGATCTCCTCATTTTTCCATCGTTGACGGGTAAGGAAAAGCTCCATGAAACGAGCGGCAGGATCGATGGGCAGTCCAGATGAAGGAAAGTAGATCAAAGTTCCACCAAGTGCTTCACCTGTTGATGATGAATTTTGAAGACAATTTCCCTGGAAATGAGATGGATAGCAAATCAGTCGATCATAATATCCCGAGAGTCAGAGAGGAAGATCGTATACCGAAAGGAGGGATAGCTGTACATCAGCCTCGAATGAATCTCCAGCCATTTTCTTCCATTTTGTCATGAATTCAGTCTCGAGGATCGGCTCGTGCTGGGAAAGCAGGGATATCAATTTTGTATTCTTTGACATATCTTCTAAGCCAACCTTGTGATGTCGAAGTATGCCCAAGCCGATCTCCGTGATCACTGCATTTACGTCCATAGACCATAGATTCTCATTGACGACGCCGAACCAGGAAAGTATTTGCGTAGTGACTATTCGCGGGATTTCATGCTCGTCCGCAAGGGTGGACGCCAGTTCTTCGACAGGAGCGGATTGATGCGATAAACCAAGAGATATCAGGTAATTCAGTAACAATTCAAGGATTGTGCTAAGGTGTGCGGGCACAATGGGACGAAGGTTACCTGCCAGAAAATCAATATGCTAGCAACGTAGTGTCAGTCTTTTTTTTTACCATCCAAAATGAGGATCCTTCTGTCTTTCAAGCCTTGACTGAATTCAAATTCACTGGCTTGAATCTCATTCCGCGCTTGCTGGTAACTGTAATGCGACATTTGATGCTAACTCGCGGGTTTTGTCTAACAAACGCTCGTTACAGGTGAACTTTGGACTCACCACACGATCTTCATCGCCTTCGTCATACTCCAGGCCTCTGAGTAGTCCAGATAACCTATGAAGCCTCGGCACAGAAGGGACGAGTTCCAAAATTTCATGCAGTTGATCACGGATGTCGATGCCCCCTTCCTCGTTGTTAGACGGGGTTGCGACAATAACAGTGTTCGAAAGAACTACGGATCGGAGAGCATATGTCTTGTCAGACGTGCATAGTACTGCGTCGTCGGTGGCATGGCCTTTAATGGACAAACTGCTTTTGACTTAGCCTATAGTATGATTTAGAGGTATTGGACAGGCTAACCTGGGGGTTTCGTCTATGGACGACTCTATCAGTTTGCACAGTTCCGGTGGTAGCTCAAGCAACCTAAATGATCCGGCCTCTTGTGAAGAGTTGGAAGAGAATCGAAAATCCATGAAGAAGCGCTTCCACTGGTAGTGGGCAAATACGAGTGCACTGGGTGAGATTTGTTGAGCGCAGATCGCACTAACAGCTGCCAACCACAATTGTGTTATGGTCTAAGTACTGTAAGTGGTATACTTGTCATGGTCGAGGATGGGTCACCATATGTAAAGTGGCAGTGGCATAACGCGACATTTGTTTCTGTGTCGGGAATCGGGACTCTTCAAACAGAGATTCACCACAAAAAAGAAGTGGCAAACATTTGCTAGGGTATGATAATATATTGGCCTCCGAAAGACTGAACGCGTAGAGTATAGATACATTATAATAATAAATAATCGTTGATCTCACGACTAATCAGTATCAACAGGTTTAAACCTGATCCTGACATCAGATATCTCTTTCCGAGCGTCTTTCAATATCTCCGTAATTTTGTCTTCCAGCGCAGACGTGGAGAGGACTGATAAAGTACTTGGGACCTCTGCCATGAGATCGACTGTTATCATCGATCCCGCGCGTCTTGCGCGAAGATCCCGTATGGAAAGGAGACGTGGTACAGCGGCGTGTTGTCCATTGGATGTTGATTGGGATGTTGTGGAATGGAGTGGCGAAAGAAGAGGATCCAAAGCGCGTCGTAAGGCGGCATGCGAGCTCGTCGATATTCCAGCATCAGTGAGCTCAGCAAATGCACCTCTGAAAAGGGAATAACCCTGTCTCAAGATGACGATGGACACAAGCAATCCTGTGAGACAATGTAAGTTGTTTAGCACAAAAAGTATCATGGAAAGCGAGCGTCTTACCGCCAATTGGATCCAAAGGAAGAGCTGGAAAGAACCATGAACCCAGAATGGCAAAGAGTGCAACGACGCTGGAATACGCATCACTTCGATGGTGGATAGCATTCGCATAGAGTACCGGACTGCGCTCTTCATCTGCGACTTTTTTGGTTATACGATATAACCATTCCTTGGCTATCACGCTTACAGCCGCGAACCACGCGGCGTTGGGATCGAGAACATCGACATGGCCATGCGAGTGCCCAACCACAGGAACATGGTGGGCAGCAGATGTAACAGATTGTAAGATATCATGCAGTGTCCCAGGCGGAAGTGTTGAAACAGTGGAGCCCAGTGCCTCGATAAGAAGGTGATACGAGTGGAAACCAATTCCAAGAGCGCCACCGATTAACAAAAAGGATACTGTCGTGGTTCCGAGGGTTTCGAATTTGGCAAAACCATATGGGTATTCTTTGGACGGTGGCTTCCTTGAAAGTTTCCAGCAAAAGAGTGTAACAAAGTCTCCCAATAGATCTGTATTGATGTCAATAGGTGCCCCAGACACCGAGGATAATGCATCTAACCACTCAAAGAATGCCCCGCGTCTGCTAACAGCGAAGCAGAATGCATGTACACGCCAGCAGCACCTTTAGCTCCCGTGAGCCCGATGTTGGCAAACAGGCCAATTAGCGTTATGCGACTTCCTCTGTCACCTATTCTTCATCGCATTTGGTCAGTAACTTATCCTAAGGCTGTCCCAAGTACATAAAGAAACGACGTACCGCCACCTTGCAATGCCTGGGCTATTTGTTCAGCGTCGTGAGCGTGATCGTCATGCGAGTGTGAGTGTCCGAATATTGAATGTGAGTGCGAGTGCCCATGATGGTGATGATCTTCCCCATTATGCTCGTGATTATGTGCCGCTACACCGTTTGCGGCGCTATCATTTTCCGACTTGGCGCTCTTCGTCGATTTTTGCCTTCGTTGCGACATCTTGATGGTAGCAGAACAACTTTGGTTGTGAAAGTGACGAGAGAGGAAACACGTATGAGTACATTTTAACAACAATATAACTCATGTCATAAGCAATGCGTACCTGCCCAGACACGTATCAACTGACGAAGTGGGAATGAGGCTCTGTTGCACGCGCACGGGTGAATGGCGAAGAGAAAGACACGTAGAAAGACGCCAGGTTTGGCACCTTGTCGTTGATATAGATCTGTCAGTAAAACTCGGAGAGTAAGTGGAAAGCCCTGGCGCCAAGGATGCCGCCCTCCGAGCCCTGGCCCTTACGACAGCCGAGTAGTACGGTCTTACACAGCAACCGTGTGTTTGTCCAAAGTGCATCATAGTTTCACCGATTCACAGACGTGAATGAATTTTGCGCTTTTGAACGTTATGCAGATTTTCCAGTGCTGTACCTGCTGCAACATTCATGTATATAGAAAAACGGGAATGGCTGTGGCCTGAAGATTATTTGAACTTTGTTTGAGTGACGCACTTGTCCGATCTATGGCCGGCTCAGTATCTGTATTCAGCGAACTTGCTCCCACCAGACGGTACTCAATCTGATAAACAACACATGCTAGCCTCATATTCCGTATGTATAACCACATTTTTTATAATTAACGGAGTCCTTGGTAATTGTACGATTAACCTTGGTTGATAATTATAGTCTGTCAACACCGTGGGCCGAGAGGATGCTTCTGTACCACGTCAGAAGTTCGGCGAGGGTGTCAGCTGCATTACAGGGGGAAGAAATGTTACATCTGAAGATAGATCGACCAGGGCAGTGAGAGTGGGCCCGAACGCGAATGGCGAAAGCATCCCAGTATGTGGGACTAAATCCGGCAAGCTGGGATGCACCGAGTCCCAACCTCTGGACACTGGACTACACCTCGCAACGATCATCGCCTGGAAGGGGAAACGTAACCCTCAGGGCTGACTCCTTGACCTGACTTGTGGATTCGATACTGCATCTAGGATTGCTAGCTCGACGTCTGGGCAGTCATTTCCAGATTCACGAGAGCTCTGGGGATGGATAGACTTAGGTTTCCGTGAGTTCACACCTTGCCACAAGGATAAAACTGGCACAGATAGACCGTCTACAAAAGTACGTGACTCAGTGGATATCGCGAGCACCAATTATAGGCTCTTACGGACGACTATCGAACCCAGTACGACAAATGAAACAAAGATCTGTATTGTTTCAGCAAGAAGCTCCGCCTGGTTAGCGGGGGGATTCTGAGGGGTTGGTAGGTGTGTGCGGGCTAAAGCAGAAACGAAGAGCGCGCTGACTCCCATCTGCGATGTTCAATAATGGGCGAAACCAAGAATGACAGAAACATACCGGACCTGCAAGATCGTTAGCATAGATGTGGACATCATGACGTCTCATCCTCTTACCGAAATGCCCGGCAAAAAGTGCATCTTGCCATGTGTTGATCTCCTTGATGAATGAGTAAACTAGGAGGAGAAACGGTATGCGTCTCAAGACGAGGATCGCAAGAAAGAGCACGAGGAGTCGTACAGGGCTGATCCCAAACGCGGGTGATTCGTACGCACTGAAAGGTAACCAGGCGCCAATATAGATGAAGCAGGCGCAGTTCAGCACATAGTCAATTACTGAGGAGAATTTAGCGTCTTTCGTGCGATCCTTGAAGTCTTCATCCCATGAAATCGCACAACACGGAAGGCGAAGATGTCCGATTTAATGAACTTTGATCAAGTAAAAAGAAAGTACCAGCAGCGAAAGCGGCAAGAAGATCGTCTGCTCCTATCGTGCTAGCAATCCCGATGGCCAAGATAGAAAGCGCGAGGAATTGCGCAAGGTATGATTCAGAATCATTCAATTTTTTCCCATAGGATAGTTTCATCAACTTCGAAAAGATAAAACCTGAAAACCATGATTACTCAACAAAAATTACACCAGAACGATACTTACCAAGGATGGCACCCAGTACGGTACCAAGAATGACCTGATCTAGATCATGGTCAACTAAATGGAGGGTATTAGACGTTTAAAATCCACCTACATAGCCAACCGACGAGGAACCATTTTCCGATTGCAACAGCCGCTGAGCTTTCAACAATTAGATATATCGAAATACTCAAAAAGGGGTAGGCTAAGCCATCATTCGAAGCAGATTCAGCGGAAAGGAGATCGGGAATATCGTCATAACGTCTGGCGAACGTGCCACCTACGAAAAAGCTGAGAGATAATTGGCCGGGCAAAGAATCCAATGCACGACATACGGGTAATTGCAGCACACGTTACTGGGTCGGTGGGAGTAAAACATGATGCAATGCACAACGCAGACACAAAGCTAAGGCTGGGAAATAAGCCATATATAATCGCTGGAACAAATCAGCAGTTACAGAATTGAATTGTAAAATCGCTCACTAGCGACAACGACCCAGCCAAATGCCATTGTGGGCACGACCATGATCAACAGGCTCTTGGCATAATTCTTCATATACTTGGATGGTAAATCGACACCAATGCAAAATAAACCGACTCCAAGAGCCACCCTCATAAACTCGAGGGTGATGATGTTCTCGGCGGAGCCCCAAGAACGAGGGTCAAATATTCCGGCAACATATGGGCCCATCAAAATACCAAAAGCAGTTCCGAAAACGACTTCGTTTATATGTATCTAAGATCGAGGTAAGTGAATAAAACAGGACCAGTATTGTGATATTTGGGTGTACCTTTTCTTTCATCATAAAAGAGACCAGCGAGAACTGTAAAGTGGTGATGAGTACGGCATGTCGAATCCCATGCTTCAAAGGCGCTTCATGGATGACAACTCCACTGAAGACCGGAGACTATTGAGACATACCAATGCTACAAAACCGCCCAAACATATATATGCCAACCCTGGAGGAGAGATCTGTAGAATACATCAGCTCAGGGTAAGGCCAAAGAGTATATGGGCAACAAACATGTAGAAGATCTAAGTTGTCAAGGACCATTTTCGAGAGTTACCAGCGTCGACGCGAGACCGCACTTTGCAGCGATATGTAGAAGGGGTAGAAGGGGTCTTTCGGGTGAGGAATTCAAGAACCTCACCTACTATGTATGCTCTTATAAACAATTATAGTACAGCATTGTTGCAACATCGTTGGAGCATTGCGTGCCCCTATGAAGAACGTAAATGAACGTAACACAGCCAAACTTGACATTGAACTTGATCAACGATTGTGATCAGGCGCTCAGTTGAAGGTGCCTTGTTGAAGAAACATTTCTATAGAGACGACGTTGCTGTGTCATAATAGTAAAACAACACCTCACAAGCAAGACGAAATGAACGATCATCATCCTTAAAATTACTCGCCGTTGATCGTGTATCGTCGCAGTATTATTGACACGACGGTTGCGATAACAAGCGCTGTGGCAAATCAAATATGCATTGATGTCATTTTTGATACCGAGCCCCGAATACTCCACAGGAAGAACGGACGAAAATCCTAGGATTACACAAGACGTCAACTCCGTAGGAGGACTGCTGTAGCTTATTTACTATGTAAAGTTGGGGAGCTTGGCGGTATCCACAGTTTTGATATCAGATCAGAAAAACCGACGTATTCGAGGAGAATGGTCGACGAGACAAGGATAGACGATAAACGCCTCCTTTTGAGGTAATGCTTCTGGTTTCAAATTACTGTTACGGTCGTTTCCAGTGACTGAACAAAGAAGACCTTCTCATTTCTAATGCATCGTCGCTCTTCGGGGAGGTATTGCCTTTGAACAAAGTCGTGGATTTTTGCTACAATTGAAGGAAATAGCTTGAGGGCCAAATCCGATTTACCTACTCTGATTTGACATTCGGTGGAGACGATAACTATACGTGCTTTGCATTCGTTGATCGATCGATTGAATGGAGGGCCTGTCGTCAATTTCCTCGTATGAATTGGTTAGACATACAATGGTGATAAAAACTGGTACCATGTTGAATCGAACTGACGTACTTTTATTAAGTTTTATAGTCCTCATGACTGCGTGGTTGAGTTTTATACCACTCGAGATTTTCCTGAATGGACGTTCACAACGTTCACATATCTTGCGTTCATCGCAACAATGTCCAGTTAACAGTCGCTTACAGCTGTCGTGGTGGAGATGATGATGAGCCGAACGGAGCATAATTAGGCATAACCCCGAGAAACATGTTCCGATCCGAATCAAGCGGACTGTGAGGATGGGCCGTGATAATTGATTCCAAGCTGAAAGAGTCATGATGCTGTAGTCCTACGGTAAGTAGTAGATGCCCACAAAGAATATATTCACTGTTGGCAGTGCAAGTTGTTTCAAGCATCCTCAAATGCGGAAGCAACTAGTACTGGAAGAGGTATATTAGAGAAAACTCAACCAATTACAAAGCAGCTTTTCGTTATCGGGTCAATGGGGTCGCGTGGGGGGAACCGAGATAAGGCGGTGAACTTATAAGAACAAGTCGGGCACGGAGCCTTGTGGGTAGTGTATCTTCGTTTCTTATCCGCCGCTCTCACCAAGTTACAGAGAAATGGGTTCATCAGTCTCAAAGGTTCCTGCTCAAGTTTCGACGAAGGCCGAAACCTCTCATTCTGACGTCGATGAGAAAGGCTTTATTCGAGTTCAAGAACAGTTATCGCTCCCGAAATCAACCAATGGGTCAATATCATTGTCCAATGTTGATGCTTGGGAGTCTTCTGTAGCAGCTAATCCCAAGGTTCAGCTTGCTCGAACTATTCTCGCGCATTCGGACATCCGCTCCACCCTAACGTCGCGTGACGCTTCTGTGGCTATTCCGCACGTCTTCAACACTGAAGTTGAGTTCAAGACTGGCCCAGTCACGAACCAGAAATCAAGTGGCAGATGTTGGCTGTTCGCTACTACGAATGTTATCCGCTTCGAGGCCATGAAGAAGCTGAAGCTGAAAGACTTCCAATTCTCTCAGGTATGTGGATATCCTTTTATATCAGCTTGATCTCAAAAGGCTTCCTTTTGGTAACAGGCGTACCTCTTCTTCTGGGATAAGCTTAATAAATCCAATTACTATCTCGAACTGGCCATCGAAAACGCCGATCTTCCCGTTGATGATCGACTGGTAAATTTCCTTTCGTCAGACCTCATCAGTGACGGTGGTCAATGGGACATGGTGGTAAACCTCCTCGAGGTATGAAAACTGTTTCTGTTGACTCATCATATTATTAAACGGCGAAAAATCAGAACTATGGTCTTGTACCGCAACCAGTGTATCCCGAGTCCTTGCATTCAAGTCTCTCCAGTCCCGTCAACAGCCTTCTCAAGGTGAAGCTTCGAGAACATGCTCTTATCCTCCGAGAACTATCAGCATCTCTTCGGAACGACAGCTCGTTGTCAGATGAAACCATTCTTGCAACGCTCAGAGCGAAAAAGGAGTCGCTCATGAAGGAGGTTTACACGGTTATGAGTGCTACCCTCGGAGTGCCACCTAAGCCCGACGTACCATTCACTTGGGAGTACTACACCGAGGACGGCAAGTATGCTAAATGGGAGGGTACTCCGATACAATTCTACAAATCGTTCAGTGGGAAATACGCGCCCGTGGAATCCTTCTCGCTTATTAACGATCCGAGAAACGAATACAACAAGCTGTATACTGTCGACAAACTCGGCAATATCTGGGGCGAGCGACCCGTGCTTTGTAAGTCACACTTCGCTTGTTTCGCGCTTTGTTAAATCGGATCTAGATGTCAACACCACCAGTGACGAACTTAAAGCAGCGGTTGTCCGGGTATGATGCTTCGTCTGTATCGGTAACGCTTACTTATCAATCCAAATAGTCTATTCAAGCCGGGCAACCTGTATTCTTCGGTTGCGACGTTGGAAAGTTTTCGGATACGAAGAAAGATGTCGGGATTATGGATATCGATCTCTTCGAATATGAGGTGTGTATATTCGAAGTAATCCAATTTGGGAAGTCTTGTGCTGACCCGAATCCTTTCCCAGCAAGCCTTTGATATTACCCTGGGTTTGACGAAGGCTCAGCGTCTCCAAACAAATGAATCCGCGATGACTCACGCTATGGTCATATCTGCTGTCCACGTGGATGAGAAGACTGGCCGCGCAGTTCGATTTAGAGTCGAGAACTCGTGGGGTGACGAGTCCGGCGTGAAAGGCTATAACGTTATGAGCGAGAAGTGGTTTGATGAGTGCGTACATTTGAGCGCTTGCTGATCCGAAAAGATGTGCTGAGAGTCTCCGCCGGACAGATTCGTATACCAGGTCGTCGTTCACAAATCGCTCGCTCCCAAGGAGCTTGTCAAGGTATTTGAGGCGGGTGAGAAGACAATTTTGCCGGCTTGGGATCCTATGGTATGCTTGACTTCACAAAAAAACTGGCTCATCAAATGTCTAATCACCTTTGTAGGGCGCACTTGCATGATTGTGGACAAGGGGGGCCGGGGTTCCTTTGGTGATACCACTTTAGATCCGTTCGTAATCACCTTGTATTTGCCACTTCTCCAACGATAACGGGAGATTGCCACGTGTATAATTGTTTCCGGCGACATTTTTTCAATCCGTTGATCAGCAATAACTACGACCCTTTACTATCAGTCCCTGTGTCCATCTTTAGAAAAATTTCGGTGGATGACTCTATGCCAGTTCCCGAAGAGGCACTCCACTTGAATATCTCGGCGTTTCTATTGGATCGGCTCACAATTATCTTTCAGAATCTCCAAATGAGAGTCGGTTGCCTTGTAGTTGCCTCGCGGTGAAGCCTGAGGATACCCGGTAGCCTTCCGATGCTGTACTCTTGGCCACAACTTGATCCTAGGAGCATACCGAAAACCGTTACTTCCAGATCGTCATCAGCACTCCGGCGGACATCCCAGCTTCCTTTCATGGACTAGGAACATTATTAGCCTCATGATTCACGATCTCAAACATTATGATATGTGACCGCTGAGCATCACAATATCCCCCCTTGCTCTAAATCTCTGCCAGAATGTTTACGAGCACTGCTGATCTGGATCACGCCGACAGCAACTGGACAGTTCTAGGGATACTCCATCCCGATCCGGAACATATTCCCCGATATCATGGTACCTATCATAGTAACACGGCAGGTAAGCTACAACCACTGAGGCGCCCTTTAGTTTTAGGGAGGGCTTCAAAGTCCCCATTTCTCATAGAAGAGTTCTTGGTTCAGCATCTGCGAAGCTGCTTCTTCGAGTTTCTCACAGCTGTGATGTGCGATTTCGAGGCGAGAGGTGGCCGCAATATGAATTCCTGTGGTGATAGAAGCATCTCGTAAGTATCTCACCGTCTTACCGTCCGCTGAGATCTGTTCAGATAGGTTACGGCATGGAAAGCTAACCTGCAAAGAAAGAGACGGGGCAAAAGGGATCACGGTCCCTAAACACCACAGCTTATCAGACAAATTCAAAAAGTTACCGCACCTTTGATCCACATTCGTTGACCATGGGCCGACCTAAAAACCTAAACGGGGCATCGTACAAATATAAAAGATAAATATTTCGAACTCTTCAAGTTTCATCAACAAGTACCCCATGTCTCGCTCTGCAACTACCCGTGGATCGTCTGCTCAGGTTTTCGAAAATCTACAAGTTCCAGAGGATTATCACTCTTTGTTCCAGCAGCCGAAGTATGTGCATTTTTCTAACCCTAATCGCGTACCAGACCTTACCTAGATCTTGCAGCTTCAACGCTGATGATTCGCTCTTCGTTCGATCTCAAGTTCATTATCCTTATTCTAATGGGTCGGTAGAACTTTTATTTATAACATGTGAATTCTTTTAACCGGAGCTGTTCATGCATAGACACCCTCAACTAAATCCCAGACATGCTTTGCCTTACAGAAGCCAGGCCACCTCTCATCCAATGCACTCTAATTCTTCGAATGTTGTGCCCGCTCTGTGAGCAAGATAAATCATTTCATACAATAAGAACTTATGATGAGTCTTCCAGACCCGAACCAACACATATTATGCACACCAACGCTTTTACCGCCGGCGATGATATTTCTCGGCAGTCGTCCAAATTTTCCGGCGGTTCCGTAACACCCCAACATGTTTCAAATATAAGGCAACATACACAAAACATTGGCCTTGCTCCTGTTGAACAACGACTTTCTTCGTCTCTTTCCACTTTGCGCCTGACTTCCACTCCTTTCGCGCAAGGAATTTATTCCCTTCTAACTCAGTGTGGGGAGGATTATCTTTCTTACACGATTGCTTCCCTCTATTCTGCCCTCTGCATTCAAGTTCCCCCCCGCGATCACACGGTCACTCGAGCCGTCACTGAGAGACCCACCACGGAGACTCCACCCGCAGTATATTCTACGGAGATTCTTTATCCGTGCCAGTACACCACAGATTGCAGGAAATCGCTTCGCAAAGTCAAACTAGATATTGCTCAACACTTGACTTCCGAGCACAACATCAAGCAAACCTCCAAAAATTTTCCATGCACTTGGCCAGGCTGCCTTAAACCTGAACCAATCCGAGGCGATTGCCTGGCAAAGCATATTCTCCGACACCACATGCCCCCAGCCAATATCTAGTCTGGAGTTCCTGGGTTGTAATTTCAAAGAGGAAAATATTTCGAAGCGTATTGGATTATATGACTGTTTAAAACCTACCGTATCTACCTAGTTCTCACTTATAATTGGCTTGACATTTTTTGGCATGGATTTTGAAGATGTTTATAATGTGAACAGAACAGGTTTTGTAGACGTAACTGATCCAACAAAGCATCACAGTAAAAGGCAATCTGAAGGGATAAGCGCTAAAAGGTATTCCGAATTGCGACAGGCCGCCGGGTTTCCCACGTGCTCCCGATCACTGATCACCATCCAATCACAAGCTGAAGTTCTCTGAGTGAGGGCGGAGCTGACCCTCAGTTCTTCTCTTCCACACATTATTCTCCTATGACCCTAGACAATGTCGCTTTAGTTATCGCGAGCAAACATGTCTTAGGCGGTAAAGCGCATGGCGATACTGCATCCAGCGCCAATACCGGACCCAGGATTCATTGAGGTCGGCACTCATTCTTCAATACATCGAATGTCACTCAAATTAACGTTACAGGTAGTTGCATAAAAATATTGAGATAGCACTGTCAAAATTCTGCCACGTCTATATTTGTTTCCCGCGACATTTCATTCCGCGACCAGCAACTGCCGCGACCCTTTACGATCAGTCCCTGTGTAGAAAGGTTTCGGTGGATATCTCTGTCCCAGCTCCCGAAGAAGCACTCCACTTGAATGTCGGAGCCTTTCGATTGGGCCGGCCCACAATTGTCTTTCAGAATTTCCAAATCAGACTCGGTTGCCTTGCAGTGAAGGATACCCGGCAGCCGTCCGATACCGATTCTTGGCCACAACTAGGAGTATACCAAAAACCGCTATTTCCAGATCTTCGGGAGCGCTCCGGCGGACACGATTGGCATCCCAGCTTTCTTTCATGGATTGGGGACATAATTAGTCTTCATGATTCTTGAAGACCGACCTCAGACACTGATATCTGACCGCTGAACGTCACATCTCAACACACCCTTGCCAATCCCGTATAATACCATATTCCCTCGCTCTAAATCTCTGTCAAACTGTTTACAAGGAATACAGTTGGATTACGCCGCATCACCAAACTGCGGACCGTTCTCGGATACTCCAATCCGGTCCTTAGCCTAGGCCATATTCCCCGAGTACATGGGGTCTATCGCTGCATGGTAACGACCATCTGGGCGCCTTTCAGTTTCAGGGAGCTTCAAACCCTGCATCTCTTGATAAAACTTAGGAGTTCTTTCTCCACAGCCATCCGCCTGCTTCTTTGCCACGTTTCTCACACAGTGTGTGATTTCGAGGTGCACCAGGATCAAACTGGGATTCGAATTGGTCACATCGAAGCCGCAATATGAATTCCTCGTGGTAAAGAAGGATGGAGAAGGCCTCTCGTAAGTCTTGGACTCTCACTGTCGCAGAATCTCGATGTACTGTACGGCATGCGGCATGCAAAGCTAGCCTGCAAAGAGGGAAAGAGAGAAACTGCCCAAAATGGATCACGGCCCCAGACATCATCAAACAAAATCAAAGAGTTTATTGCACCTTTAATTCGCATCCGTTGACCATGGGTCGTCCTAAAAACCTAACTGATGCATTGCCCAGGTATAAAAGACTAATCTCTCGACTTCATCAACCGATATCAGCAAATACCCATGTATCGTTCTTCATCTACCTACCTCGACGCACCGTCTGCTCAGCCTAGCGAATACCAAGAGGGTCGTTACTCTTTGTTTCAACCGCCGATGTACGTGTACTATTTCTATGCTGATCGTACGCTCAGTCTTACCATGATCCTACAGGTTTCGTGCTGATGATTCAGTCCCCGTTCATTCCCAACTTTATTATCCTGATGCGAACGAGTCAGTGGAACCTTTAGTGATAACACGTGGATTTTTTTGACCGGAAAGTTTCATGCGTAGACGTCCTCAACTAAGTCGCAGACAATCGTCGCTTTATACAAGCCAGATCACACCCTGTGCGATGCACCCTACTTCTTCGAATAGCTCGATGTCCCCCTCGTGAGTGTCATAAATTGGTATTTTAACAATAAACACTCACGATGGCTCCTTCAGACTTGGCTCGGTACACGTTAAAGACAGCAACATTCGTCACGAAAATCGTAATATTGACCGTGGTGTTTCCCAGCAGTTGTCCGGATTTTCCGGAGGCTCTATACCATCGCAACATGTTGCAAATCTTGAGCAGCTCACTCTTGTTCCTGTAGAACAACGACTTTCTTCATCCCTTTCCGCCTTGCACCTGACCGACACTCCTTTTGCGCAAGGCATTTATTCGCTTCTGACTCAGCGCGGAGAACAGCATCTTTCTTATACGATTGCTTCCCTCTATGCGGCACTCTGCATTCCTTTCGGTGATCACTCGGTCACTCAGTCCATCACTCAGTCCGAGAGGCCCACAATAGAGAATCCACTCGCAGTTGAATCTATGGAGATTCTTTATCCATGCCAGTACACCGCCGATTGCAGGAAACCGCTTCAAAAAGTCAAATTAGATATCGCTCAACACTTGACTTCCGAGCACAACATCAGGCAAACCCCGAAAGAGTTCCCATGCACTTGGCCAGGGTGCCCTAAACCTGGACAATTCCGAGGCGATTGCCTAGCAATGCATATTCTCCGGCACCACATGCCCCCCGCCAATATGTAATCTTGAGTTCAAACTAGGGTGGAGTTTTCAAAGAGGAAAAGATTTCGAGGTGTGTTGGATGTGACTGTTTAAGACCTACCATATTTATTTAGTTTTTCGTCTATAATTTGGCTTGACATTTTTTGGTATGGATTTTGAAGATGTTTTGTGAATAAAACAAATGTGTAAATGTAACAGATGCAGCAAAGCATTACAGGAAGTTAGGTGGAAAGGAAAAGCGCTAGGGGTAATCTGAATTGCGACAGACCGCCGGGTTTCCCACGTGCTCTCGATCATTGCACCAATCGCAAACGTCAGTATTCGAAGTTCTTGGTGAGCAAGTAGAACCTTCCTCTCTTCCACACACTATTCTTCTCCGACCCTCGACAATGTTGCCTCAGTTATCGCGAGTAAATATGTCTCGGGCGGTAAGGCGCATGGCGACACTCCATCCAGCGCCAATGTCGGGGAAAAGGTAAGTTACACATCACGAAGACTTGAACAATATTGAATGGTGACGTGGAATTGTAGTCCCACAGGTACGAATATCTCGATCTCACTTCAAATAATTAACAAAAAAATTCTGTGATGGCAGCCATTGTGATGCTGAACATGGGTGGACCTTCTACGGTATGGTGAACCGTCATTTGCACCCTATAACCAATTGTCGATTCAGTTGGAATTCGCATAGGTGCCTGAAACATACGACTTCCTCAAGAACCTCTTCATGGACGGGGACCTCATTCCACTACCATTTCAGCGTGTTCTCGCACCCCTCATTGCGCGACGTCGGACACCGCAGATTGAGAAGCAGTATCAGGATATTGGCGGAGGATCACCCATACTCCGGTATACCGAACTTCAAGGTGCTGGAATGTGCGAATTGCTGGACGAGCTCCATCCTGAGAGCGCACCACACAAACCTTATGTTGCCTTTCGGTACGCAAATCCTCTGACAGAGGAAACCGCACGCCGAATGAAAGCGGATGGCATAAAGAGAGCAGTTGCATTTACGCAGTATCCTCAGTATAGTTGCAGTACTACTGGAAGTAGTTTGAATGAGCTCTTCAGAAAAGGAAGGGCGGGTGAAATCGGAGACATTGAATGGAGCGTCATTGATCGGTGGGGTACCCACCCAGGATTCATTGAGGTCGGCATTCATTCTTCAATACATCGAATGTCATTCAAAAATAATGTTACAGTCAGTTGCACAAAATATCGAAGCAGCGTTGTCGAAATTCCAAGAATCAGATCGCTCAGATGTGGTCTTGTTATTCTCTGCACATTCCTTGCCCATGTCGGTGGTAAACCGCGGCGACCCATACGTCCTCGAAGTATCAGCCTCTGTCAACGCAGTCATGGATCGTCTTGGGCATTCCAATCCGTATCGTTTGGTGTGGCAATCACAAGTCGGCCCTTCAGCGTGGATGGGGATGCAAACAGGAGAAGCTATCAAAGGCCTTGCGCGTCTAGGAAAGAAACATGTCGTCCTAGTTCCAATTGCTTTCACAAGCGATCACATTGAAACGCTTTATGAACTTGATTTAGAATATGCCGCCGAAGGCAAAGAGGTGCGTTTCAGGATGAGGCATAATGAACAGCTCTCTATCAACCCATAATCTAATGCATCTTTTCCAGCTTGGCATGGAGATCCATCGTGCAGAATCTCTCAACGAATCGCCTGTATTCATTCGTGCTTTGGCCGACATTACAGCGCAGCATCTGCGCGACTATTTTTCTGGAAAAGTTGGTCCGACGACCACCCAACTTGGACTGCGATGTCCCGGATGTAAAAATGCGACTTGTGGACAACAAAAACATTGGTTTGCTCGGGCTGGCCGTAATTAAAGTATTAATACCACTCATTGGAATGCACTTCACCTCTCTGCCCCAGCCCCCGCGAATGCCGAAAATTGGGTATGTATTCATGGGCGAGCTGTGAAACTCATTGACAGCGGGTGTGTAATCTACAGGTATGAGAGGTGGTTCCGATTTACAGTTTTATTCGGCGATTCATGTCAACCGGTTGAGGAAACTCCCACTATGGCTTCACTGCACGTGTCACATCAAAGCTCTCCCGAACCTGTTGGTTCCTGTCCGTCCCAATGGGGGTCCCGGGCTGTCCTGGGGTCACTTTCTAAGGATAATCGCTGAGTGATGGCATCAAGCGCTGAGCAGTCTGATTGATACGGATCATCTTAATATTCACTACCACACGATCAATCTCCTGACATTTGGGCATCAGCGCGTCCGATTCACATACTGTACGCTATATACTTGCTGTACTCCATAATAAACATTCCAACACGGCATAGTGAGTTCCCATGTCGAACAGGGGTTCAATGATTTCATGTTTAGTCGAAAGGTTTCCTATAAAACCGAAAGTCTCGAAATAATCAATGGACGCACGAGCTCTCCTCGGTCAAGCTTTCAATGATTTTATCTTCAACGATATCCCCCTTCATCTGATTCATCTCTTGACCATGAATCTCGTCGATAGGATATTCGTCAGACAGCATTTTAAGCCTGTCATCGACAACATCACCGACAACGAGCTCAAGCCAGCGCGTGTGGAGACATCTCTCCGGAAAATGAAGGATAAATTAACGGCGCTGGTAAAGACCAAAGTGAAATATGCCATTTTGTCTCACCGATGGTTTGATGTGGGAGAGCCGACGTACCAGGAATTTGTGGGCGGTACAAACGTCGTCGGTTCTGGGGCAGACAAACTGGTGATGTTTTGCCAAAAGGCCAAGGAATATGGCTGTGAGTTTGCTTGGTCGGATACTTGCTGCATCGACAAGACAAGTAGCTCGGAGTTGGACGAATCTATTCGGTCGATGTTCAGGTGGTACAGGGAATCATACATATGCATAGCTTATTTAGGGGAGACTATCAGTTTGGAAGGTTTGGAGGGGGATGCGTGGTTCACCCGAGGATGGACACTTCAAGAACTGCTGGCCCCATCGCAAATCAAGTTTTACAAGAAAGATTGGACACCTCTCACCTCCGTACCTAATGATAAAGAAGATAACCCCAGAAGCATCATGTTCCCCATATCTCGCATCACAAATATCTCTATAATGGATCTTTGCTACTTCACGCCGGGGATGTGGGGTTACAGTATGAGGGAGAGATTATCTTGGGCATCTCATAGGAAAACAACAAGAGTGGAAGATATGGCATATTGTCTCATCGGGATCTTCGACATCAACCTCACAGTTGCATATGGAGAAGGTCGCAGGGCGTTTCTGAGGCTGCAACAGGCGATCATAGAGAACAACGACAGTTGGGAGATTTTCGCATGGGAAGGAGAGCCTTCCCCATACAATTCGGCGATCGCAAGTGGACCAGAATGCTATCCTAAATTCTTTATCGACGGAAAGGGTATCATTGCCCTCGCCTGGTATGGAGACCTCGACACAAGTAACAAACAATATTCAGCCGGAGACAAGCTGTTCGCAATGACTAACCATGGTCTGCGGATTAAAGTCTTGTTCCGAAAAGTGTGGCGAGTGGAGCGGGATCCCGAGGTGGAAACTCGATATACACTATCGATGTCTTCATTGGAAGACATAGTAGTGGACGTTACAGTGGACGTAATGGGCATGGAATTGGATCTCGCGCTGTCATCTACCTATCGATGGGGGCGTCCATGCGCTGGTCTCGCAATCGGTATTTTGGATTATGAGGTCGGGGGAGAGGTTGACACCAGCAGATCATACACCGCGTTCCTTCTGCATCATCCTAACGACAAATTAGACTTGTACGAGAAAGTGCCGACAAAAAAGGTCGTTAAAGTCAAAGTGGATGATATGGCACAGGCGATGACGGCGCAAAAATTGCGCGAGACACGTAGTAGTGAACGTTTAACAGAAGACGAGGCGGCCACTTACATGCAAGGAATAGAAGAGCTGGAGAAAGAACCCTTGGAGATTTATATCCATTAATCGGTTTAAAATGGGGACTTACTGGGCATAATCTGGATTAATTGTACATGCCTATTTTTAAGGAGAGTCATTGCAATGAAGGTGCGCGCAAGTATAGCTAAGGATACCTGTCAACAAATCATGATCATTCCAGGTACATACTATTAGTCTCCCGTAGGCAGACCAAATAGACGGAAGACAGTCGTTCCTTCTATATAAATTATAATGGGTACATATTGATCTGATGTTGATTCAGCGGTTAAGTACATGCTGAGTCAGCAAAGCCAACTTTAATTGTTTCTGAAGTGAAACCATGATGGCTGTATGTCTGCTACAATCGTATCATCTCCAGGAAAAGTCCTTGCAGCGGGTGGATATCTCGTACTTGACCGCGCGTATTCGGGAATAGTTATATCAACTTCATCCCGATTTTACGCTGTGGTTCAAGGTGGAAGCCCATCTCATGCAAATGTGATCGTAGTTCGGTCGCCACAATTTATCCAAGCGGAGTGGAGATATTCGGTCAGCTTTGAAAACGATCGTGTTCATGTAGAACGGTTAGAAGATAGGTGCATCTAATCTCAACTGTGATGTCGAATCCTTGTTGACAGCAGTTAAATAGCAATGCCCAGAAGAATAAGTTTGTTCACCTTGCTCTTCAGCATACCCTAGCATTGGCGTTGGAAATCCACGGCGGTGTGAAGTCGATCCTGGAGCAAGTACTACAGAACGGCCTCGATATAGCTGTTGTGGGCGACAATGACTTCTACTCACAGCGCGCAAAGGTGTCAAAAGCCACTTTCGTGGAGCTAACGAACACATTAGGCTAACATATCCCTGCATAGCTTGAATCTCTCGGTCTTCCGAACGCAGTGGCATCGTTGTCCAATATACCGCCATTTTCTCGCAATAATGTCCAGTTATCTGACGTTCACAAAACCGGGATGGGTTCTTCGGCTGCACTGATCACGTCTCTCGTCTCTGCTCTACTGCTTCGTTTCTCCGTGATCTCAGAATCCGAGTTCGCTAAATTGGATAGCGCGGACAGGCGTTTGGCGCATAATACAGCGCAATTTATACACTGCCTTGCTCAAGGTAAGGTCGGCAGCGGGTTCGACGTTTCTGCTGCTGTGTTTGGAAGCCAGCTTTACACAAGGTTCGATCCGGGTGTCCTCCAGCCACTTATGAATGATGATCAAGTAAGTTATAAAAGCGGATACTAGCCTGAAAATTGTTATTGAGTTTGCATTCGCAGTCACATTCAACATTGATACCGGTTTTGACTTCTCCGACTTGGAATTTCATTGCTGCACCTTTCCAGCTGCCACCCCTGACAAGGTTGGTGCTGGCTGACGTTGACGCAGGAAGTGACACTCCTTCCTTTATTGGCCAAGTTTTGAAATGGCGGAAAGAAAACCCAGAAGCAGGTACAGATCCCCACTGGAGTTCCGCGCCTACATGTCTAATTGATCTATAGCAAATACTTTGTGGAGTGGTATCGATCAATCCAACCAGTCACTTGCTAGACGACTGCTTTATCTGACTCAAGCGCATGCCTCGCATCCGACTGACTACGAATCTGCTGTGCGACGCATTTCCGATTTGCCTCCTTCCCAGGTATTTTATATTTGATACAATGTCTGGGGACTAATGATCTTGATAACATTACTTTGTGATAGTGGCAACAATACCGCAAGGACCAATCTTTGTCATTAGTAGCACAGGTCATTCTTCAAGTGTTTTATCTGGTTTATGAACATGCTCAAGTGAGTGCGCTTTCGCATTATCAACTAGTTGGCAGGGGCATCATACATAAGTTAGGCTATACGCCAGCAAATGCGGGCAATGGGCGAAGCAGCCAATGTACACATCGAGCCTCCTGAGCAAACCGCTCTGCTTGATGCCTGCATGTCGCAGGCAGGAATCATTTGCAGTGGAGTGCCTGGCGGTAAGTTCTTGCCCATGTTTGAATTTCAGATCTTCTCAGCACAATTCATAGCTGGTGGTTACGACGCGATATGGTTGCTGGTCTGTGACATTCCAGATGCCTCCCTAGATCAATCTCCTCTACACCATATCGAACAAGCTTGGACTACCGTCAAAGATCTGAGCGTTTCACCACTTGCTGCCATTGAGAGTGTTGCTAAGGGCGCCCGTGTCGAAAACATTGACGATGTCCTGGGCTTGAAGGAGGCTATAACTCGTGATTAAATGTATGTCAAATCTTCTCCAGTCCATAGCACAATGTCCAAGGGAAGTAGTAGTATCTATCCAGACAAACACCCTATACATCACATACATATCTTTGGATCACCTTCTGGAGTCCATGCTTTACCAAGCGCAAGGAATAGGGAAACGATCATAACTGCCATCCCAAAAGTCAAACATACCCATGCAGGAAGCTTGGTTCGGGAATGCCATGGGATTCGGGCGTCAGTGAGTTTTAGGAAGCAGGCTGCGGGGAAAATGAAGGCGAGAGCTGTCGCTGATATACCGCCAGTGATCTCAAGAGTGACGCCCAGGTCGCAGGTGATAAGTGCGACTTGAGTTAAATGTTAGCAAAATCGACGGTGCGGAGATAGGAGTATTAGCTCACGGATCATGGAAGAAAAGAGGATTGTTGTTGTGAAGAACAAGTGTCTTTGAGGATTGAATCCCTCGTGTGAGAAGAAATATTGCTCGATGACCTGATTCGAAGGTCAATGGAGGTTAAAAATTATGTTACGGGAAACCTGCCTCTCTGCATACGAATAATTCCAGCGGCAATGTTGTAAACATGTTAAGCCCAAAACAAAATCGAGCGACGTTGATCAATGTATCATCCTGACATAGACAGGTATTTATAGATAGCTCAATATGACAAGGATGAAGTCCTTACCGGCGCGAAGTTGTTGAGGATATTGCCTTGCGTCTTATCCGTGAACACCCAGAAGGCTGAGATGCCTAGAGTACAGCACGCAACAAGCGATATCGCTGTCGAGATATGTGTTACCCTAGCAAATCGATCTAGTGTCGGCGTGCGCAAGCTTCCGTAGATCAAGAGGCTGTTATGGTGGCAGACAAATGCAAAGCTGATGACTCCAATGGCCTGAAATACCCCGGGACCTAGCACAGTGAGACGTTTTGACGGATCACCTTTTAGGTTTGGAGTAACTTGGGGGCCTTCGACGAGGACAGATGTTACTATGATGAGCATTCCTATGAGGGCGAGCCCTGAAGCGCGCGAGAGCTTGTGGATGTCGCGGTATAATGATAGAGGGTAGGAGACGCAAAGGGTGCAAAGAATGATGATGAATTTGCGGTTAGTGAATGCTGAGAGAATAGGAATCTTGTAAAGTGTGGGGAATAACGAGCGAACGACGTGGGGTATAGTATCTCCTGTAGACGAAATGGGTGTCAGGTTCTTGATAAGATCGATAAACTCACCTATGATGATTCCGAACGCGCACATCCCTGCTCGGATTATCAGAAAAATATCTTGAAGGGCCAGCTGCCAGTTACGTACCACCAAATGCGAATGAAAATTGAAAGAACGATACGGCAGCGCGACCACTAGAGCCAAAACAACTATTCATGATTTCAATGTATGAATTCCTGCCGCTTAATTTCGCATTGATGACCACGAGACGTATGGTCCAATCGGTGACCCCGCATAATATAACTAACAAGAGAACACCTAGCACAAACCCCGCTTGACTGACTGCGTAAGGTAAACCTGGAAGCAATGATGTCAATTAGGTGGTAGTGATGGAATAGGTCAATTTAAGTTCGAGACTGACCAATTATCCCTAAATAATGAGAGCTTTATAAGATTCGGGTACAGGGAAAAACGATATACTTGCCTGCGCCGAGGATTGAATTGGCCATGTTGGCAACGGAGTCAAGCATTCCCCCTCCCGACCATTGCTTTGCCGCAAGTTCGTGCAGGTCAAAATTTTCTATTCTTCCAGATGCCGGTAGGTCTTCATCATACATTGGAATAGTGGTGTCTGGTGTTCTTCGCGCAGCGGAATCGATAAGACCGGACAATAGTGGTATGATGCGCTCCCGACGCCGACCTGTCCGAGGAGAACGGCGTCTCTGCTGTCGCTCTATATCAGCTAGAGTGGTGTCATCAAAGTCATCCGAGTCAAGTTCATATTCTGAATAGATGAATTTAAAGATATTTCAAGGCTGGTAATGGCGCTTCATACCTGCTTCTCGGCTCTGTAAGGTAGACCTTAGCGGTGGACCGATCACTTGAACTTCCTCTTGGAACCTGACAGTGTTCTCCGCTCGGCCACTGTTTGGCGAACGATATGGACTTTCAACCAAAATGCCGTCGGAATCGCCTTCGTCATCTCGGGCTGAGAATATGACATTACTTGGGTCCTCAGCAGTAATATCTTCTTGGGATGAAGTGAGCAATGGTTGTCTGGCTTCACCGTCTGATGTTGCACCGCGTTCTCTTGCTCTGGTCTGGGAAAACATTATATAGTTATGAATGAGACAAAATATCCATAGGCTTGCTGAGAAGTTGAGACTGGCACTCCGGGAAATATTGGTGTGAACTCAGTAATTCAGTTCAGGCCACGTCCTGTTATTTTGCATCACGTGGCATACGCGTTTATGGGTATGCCAATGATTTGTCCAAAACAGCACCAGCCCCCCTTTGGACCACGACATTACATTGGTACAGATAAAACCAATCTGTCTCGAAGATTATTCTACCTGAGTGCGATCCAAGGTGAATTTTTCCTTGGCAGTTCTCAGACTGTCGGTGTCCGTCGACAGACGATCACTAATGCTATAGAGCATATCGACTCCTTCCTTCAAATCTCTTCCAGCAACCTCCCATCCCGCCAAACCCTCTATCTGGGATTTTACAGCTGCAGATCCTTCGTATATTTCAACAAACAACTTTGTCGCATCCCTCGGGATATCATTGAAGTTTATCTCCAAGTGAACCATATACCTTATGTTCAGCAATCCTCTGGTCGCGGCCAAAAGCTTCTGGTTCTCTTCACTCGCAATCCATTTATAGTGAGCTTCTTCGTTCTCCCATCCAGAAATGAGGTAAAACTCAGCCGAGCGAGTTGAGTCCGCGTTTGCAAAGTAAAGCAAGGGGTATCCGGACCACGCGGCCTGTTGCACGCTCAATGTGCGGAATAGCTCAGCCACCGAGGGATGGCTGAGACTATGAGGAGAAATAAATTCGAAAGCTGCGATTTCTGTAATAGGCATGACTGGGACAAAGTGAACTTAGCAAACTATAAGGTGGGTGCATTGGCTGACGGTGCACTGGCTGACCTATACGATGATGCTCTCACGAAATCGCGAATTATTTAGGCAATGGATCTGCGAAGTAGAGTATCAGAAAGCAAGCGTTTATATAGCTTATAGACAATCCATCCATCGTTCCTGGAAGCGCAGCTGTGGCTGACGCGTCTTTCTAGATCTTTCTGTCTCAATACCCCAAATGATATATCGATTGACATACGCATATGTTTAGCTTTAGGTCAGTAACGGAGGCTATTTGCCCTAAATTGGTGGATAGTTTTGTACTATAAGGCAAGCCATCGTTCTATCAAGATTTTGGAGCTCATACATAATACATACAGTACTTAGAAGTCCTTAGACCAAAGGTCCACGTCTTTCGTCTCATATTATATATGGTTCCAAGTATCTCACCAAATCCGCAAGATCACTTGAAATCAACCTCGATTTGGCCTATTCTGGACTTTGAAGGGTATGCAGACCGCATTTCTGATCAGATCTCAGACCATCGCTGATGATAGCTTGCTTCCCTGGCTCCCACGAAGTGGGATGAGATGAGATGGGAGGAGGGTTTTGTCGAATTGAAATATTCGTTTCCCCACAATTTCGGGAGCGAGTGGGCCAAAGCCTCTAATATCGGAGTATGTATTTTTCGGTACTTTCCCTCTCGTCTTTTGAATTTCGTCAAGCCTTGTGCTTGTGCATTGAACTTTCGTGTCTAATCTTTTGCTGGATGTTAGTTTGATGATACTGTGATCGTCTGCCTTTGAATGTATGCCTTTTGTTTGGAGTCGGGGATTGGCGCTTACGCCGCTACAGGATTGTATAGCTGTCAATTGGCTGCCAATGCCAGGTTCTTCGACAAACTGACAGATAAGATAAGCTAATTCTGGACTTGCATCAGACACTGTTGGGAAGTTGAATTCTTTAAATATACCAGCTCTCCTGATCATGTTCTCAACCTTGCATCCTAATGCCCTTTTCTTTGAGGAGGAAGAAAATCCAAGTAGCCCAAGACGCTTCATTACTTATCAACGTCCTCGGATTTGGAGGACGCTGATCAATATGTCATACTAGTGTGATTCAGGCTCCGACCGGATAAACAGGCGAATCTCTCTCCTGTGCTTTTGCAAGCACTTGTACATACGCAGCAGGGCAGGCCCCTCAAAACATATCTATCAATCCCGCAATGCCTTCTATAATGAAGACAGTATCTATACTCTGCATATTATGCACAAAATCTCTGATGGCCACAGCTTCTAATCTGGTTCCTCCAGCATCAGTAGCTGCTCAGTATTCATTGACCACCAGCACAAGTTTGCCGTTCCCTTCTGCAACACAATCTGCCGCGGAAGCACAGTCTTTCATTATCTCCCAATGGTCTCCTAGCAAAGGAAAAATTAGCAACGGCGTGAGCGATCTCGCTTTCGTCACCGATCCCTTTCCCAATTCACCTACTCCTGACACTCAACCTGGTACAAGTACATCTGGACCTGTACTCCAAATAACATACCCCCAAGGAAGCTATTCCCATGGAACTGGAGGCGCACAATGGTATACCACGTGGAACACTACTGATGGCTCAGTATTCGATAGCATGCTGCTCTCGTATGAATTGGCTTTCGATGCTGGATTCAACTGGGTCCAGGGAGGAAAACTTCCCGGACTTAGAGGTGGCCCGGCTCTTAACGGCTGTTCAGGCGGCAGTCAGCCGAATGGGACGGATTGTTTCAGCACTCGATTAATGTGGAGAACCGGTGGTGCGGGAGAAGGTACATTTGATCTCGTCAGACAATTCCTAGTCCTTGAACTCAACTTTTTATAGTTTATGCTTATATGCTAACCCCGAATAACATCTGCTCGAACCAAAATATCATCTGCAATTCCGATTACGGAGTTAGCATTAATCGCGGAGCTTTCACGTTTCCGTCTGGACAGTGAGCAAGGTATAAATCAAATGATATACACTGTCTCACCGTAAATTTCACAGATGGACCCGTGTCACTATGCTTGTACAAATGAATAATCCTCCGAATGTCGCCAATGGAAATGTTGTGTTTTAGTTAGTCAAACAAGTGCTTTATTATGGAATGACCTTGACCACTTTTCGTAGCTTTAACGATGTACAAGCAATATCCGTCTCAAACCTTCAATTCCGAAGCGGCACAGATGTCAACATCGGGGGATTGTTCTTTTCGTAAGCCAGATTCTTCACTCTATTTGTCTTCTTGTTCTCACATATTTTTTATAAACAGCACATTCTTTGGTGGTATGCCTCGTCTCATTGTCACCGTTATTCTTAGGCTGATTTTTGTATTATCATAGGCAGCGATAGTAGCTGGGCGACCCCGCAGACAACTCATACCTACTTCCGTAACTTTCAAATGTGGGGGAGTTCATCGCCGTCAACTCTCAGCGGCCAGAAGGCCGGAGCAGCAACATGCACAACAGGACAATTCTGGAAATGGGTCATATCCACATTCTTCGGTGCTGTGTTATTATTTATCACGTAGTACGTTGGACTTGTCAGTGATTATAATTTATCGTCTTAGTTTGAATTTATATATACCACTCATCGAGTTCTCATTGAGCGTGCTGTCATACGTTTTCCCTGCGCTTTCAGTGAGATGAATACCAGATTCAATCAACTTTAACGTTGTCAACCTCGGATTGAGAAAATTGTGTGGATTTATTATAGATGTCACGACTATAGGTACTGTCGAATAAACGAGCCATTCCGTCCTGCGGACATAAGGTAAAATGAAGCAGGCCCTATAAGTCAAGATGATATAGGCAACTCCCATGAATATAAGTAGTATGAAAAACAATATAGCGATAGCGCTAACAACCCGAATCCAAATAACCTGGACGGGGATTAGTAGCAGGAAGTAAATCAAAATAGAAAAAACCGCACCAAGACCGTTAGATATTAGTGGCCGTCCTCTCAAAGACATCAATCATTTTAGCATCAGGATGTCGGTGACATCGTGACTGGACTGTTTTCTGACAGACCCCGCATTTCCAAACGACGCCGAGGTGATCCTTTAGGACATGGTGTTCATAGTCCAATCCAGTGTTGAATTGGCGACCACACTGGCCCCAGGTGCAGGGGGAAGATGGTTGAACGCCATGCACGTCTCGAAGGTGCCTCCACATTTGCGCGCTATCAATAGTGCTGCCGCAAGGATTAAGAACCCATCTGCACAGACACTGATACGGGTTAGCAAAACATCAAACAAGATTGCAGATCCCTCTTACAGAGGGCATTATGCGGCTTATGAGTTTGTAAAAAGAAAAGCGACTTAATGTAAAATGAGTGATGAGGTGGAAGTGATGTTGAACTTTTCTTTCCGTCTCCTCCTTATATGCTACCATAGTGGCCAGCTGAGCATTAGTTCAGAGGCAACGAGGAGGCCATGGCCGCAAATATGCCTAAACCAATAGTAGCTGGTAACTCGACACACTGATGGGGGCTCGGGTTGACGCAATGGTGACAACTGTGCTCTTCGGGCAATGACACATTGTTGCGTGAGGCCAGAATAGAGGGCGTTGCCTCTGATGGTGATCTTCCACTCCGATAACATATCCGAATTGGGGTGGCAACCTGGTGGTCGGGAGCAATGTTTAATTAAGTGAGTAACAACCAACGTTCGAATTTCACAGCTAGCTTTGTCGAGTTGTTAATGATAGACGGTGTTGCCAGGCCAGTGCGCAAGTGTTAGCAGTATTCGAGTCCAAAGTCCATGGCGTTCCCGGAGATCCAGAGAGAACGGGGCAATGTTGGCATTAGCAATGGTCCGTTGCTACATTCGAGGGAGAATCAGAATGCAGGGCGTTAAACACAGACCAGTGGTAAAGTCGTGGCACGCGGCAAAATATCGGTGGCATGCTGGTACACCAATTCACATGCAATCATAACATACAATCATAGCCCGACGGAGACAAACATTGATCGGGGCTGAGAGGTTGCGAACGTCCCGGCCGCAGAGAGGAGGTAGTAGCCTTCCGGGTGCGGGGTAGGCGCGATCGAGTTTGTAGGGCATCGCGCCATCGGAACGTTCAAACAACGTAATAGTTGCCAGCTATTAGGCAAACCAGGTGTATTGTAATATTAAAGGCAGGCAATACGGCCAAAATTTGGTACACTTTCTGTGGGTTTTTGGAAAATCGCTGAACGGAGAGGTTTGGGCTACTGGATGTTCGTAATGAAATGCGATACTTTTATCGGTGCCTTCGATGTGGATGGGCGGAGGGGAGTCATGAAATGAAGTGGTAGTTGATGGTTATTTGGCAAAGGCTTTGATTTCAAACAATGACAAACAACTTCGTGGGGCTTAATTTCCGCGGCTCATCTAATCGGCTTCATAAACTCAGTCGAGCTTCAAGTTTAACGCTTGACCTGGGCGCTCAGCTCTTCAACAAGTTTCCATGGCATTTTCAGGCGCTTTGGTAGGTAGAACTCAATCATTGAAAATCTAGAACTTACCCATCACGGCCAGACGTTAACGGATCTAAACGACTTCATAACTCCATCACAGGCTTGCATCAAGCCCGTTGAACAACTAAATCTCCCAGAGCAACCTAAAGAACAAGGAGCAGCATCGGTTAGATATCTCACGCGCTGTCACAAATGTCTAATACCTCACACACGCTATCATGTATATCCAGACCGAAATTGTGATCGATTCTCGTGGCTCATACTACGAAGTATCAGCCAATGGCCCCGCTCAAAACGCTTCGTCCAAGACTACAGAGAAGAAGCTGCAACAGGCTCAAATCAGCCTCAACGATTGTCTGGCTTGCAGGTTTGCATTGCACCATATCTTACATCGGATCTGCTGACGGTGCAAAAGCGGGTGCATAACTTCGGCCGAATCCGTGCTGATCACACTACAATCGCACACGGAAGTCCTAAACTTTCTGGAGGCAAATCCTCCTCCTCAATCTGCTTTACATAAGGTTCCAGTACTGTCCATCGCGCCGCAGAGTGTTGCTTCTCTAGTTGCATCCGTGTCGTGCAGCTCGAGTTCGCAGGTTACTCCAAAGCAGATTTTACGTCGTGTGCAAGCATTCTGCACCCAGGTTTTAGGGTTCGAGCACGTTTATGATACAACTTTTGCCCGTCATATCGCCTTACTAGAACATGCACAAGAATTCTTCGAAAGAAAGCGCGGAGGAGGCAGATTACCTATGCTGGCGAGCGCCTGTCCAGGTTGGATATGCTATGCTGAGAAAGCGCACTCCGAAATGTTACCATTCATCGCCAGGACGAAAAGTCCACAACAAGTGATGGGCAGTCTTGTCAAATCATGGCTGGGTAATGCCTGGGCACGATCGTGCGTCTAACTTAGCTCGTATCTTGAACTTTATAATTGACATCAAACAATCAAAATATAGACCAGATCAAATCTATCACGTTTCTGTTATGCCTTGTTATGACAAAAAATTGGAGGCATCAAGGCAGGACTTTTACAATGAGATCTACTCTACGCGGGATGTTGATTGTGTCATCACTACTGGAGAACTCGAGCTGATGATGCGAGAGAAAGGGTGGGATCTCTCTGTGCCGGTCAACGGAGAAGATATCCTGGATCACGGATCCTCTCCATTACCTGAACTGCTCTGCCACCCAGGATCAAGTTCGGGGTCATACCTCCACTCCATCATCGCGGCCATTTCCCAAGCCTCCGCGGAGCCCGTCGAACTCACAGTAAAGGCCATCCGTTCCTCGGACTACGAAGAATATACATTGCGCAAGCGAACTACAGGGGAACTACTATTCAAAGGGGCAAAATGCTATGGATTCCGAAATCTACAGAATGTGGTGAGGAAAGTCGGCCGTGAGGCTGGAGTGCAGGTCGGGAGAGGCGCTGCAGGACGGATGGTTGGTATCCGAGCAAGGGTAAAGAAAGGTGCTGGTGATGATGGGGACAAGGGATACGATTATGTTGAGGTGATGGCATGTCCCGGTGGGTGCGTGAATGGTGGCGGCCAACTAAAGCCTGCTTTCACAAAGAGAGAAGACGAGGAGGGCTATATGCGAAGCTGGGAGCAAAGTGGGGTACAGATCCCAGAGCCACGCGTGGAGGAAGATACATCGGCGGGCACGATGCAGGGTGCTAAGTGGGGGAACAAAGAATGGACGAAAGAAGTGGAGAATGCCTATTGGCACGATCTACCAACGCCTCCGGCATCGCCAGCTCCCGAAACGCAGGCTGTGCCGCCAATTCAGTTGGCTGATCGGCTTGCTGGTCGTATCAAGATAGATCTTTGCCTTCCAAAAGATGTAGGTGGACAATCGGATTGGTCCGTGATCATGGATGAAGACGCCGAATCACGGCGTCAAACATTCTTTCGGACTCAGTATCGCGCAGTGGAAAGCGAGGTAGTGGGTCTTGCGGTCAAGTGGTGATCGATCACCGGCGACCGGTAACCAGCGATACACGGTTCTTGCAAGCTTGGGGTGTTGTCATCTGCTGTTGGCCTATACGGAGGGCGAATTGGGACATATTAGCATCACCCGTATATTCACGTTGCAGACGATAGCGACGATTTGACTCCATCCTGTGTACTGTTGCACCTGTTGAAACGTTGACCTTCGGTAGGCCCAATATCTATAACTATAGATCAGTCATTGCATAAGGATGGATGGGAATAGCATTATGGAAACTGTGATGTGACTAGACATGAATAAGTAAGACGGAGCCTGGTGGTACAACATAACAAAAAATTGCAAAGCAAGATGCGACGACAATAGTGGCTCTAGAGTACGTAAGTAGGCATTATAGATGATAAAATGATGTCCAAGTGGACAGGAGACGCAGATACGAGTTGATTATTATGTGCGAGCGCCAACGTCACCGACGTTGAGCGCCACCTTTGAACCAATACTGGCAAGACGGACAATATTCCGTTGTTGTGAATGTGATAATTTCTTTTGCATCAGGGCCAAAGTACTAAGAGGTGGACGTTGAGCAGGAGAATATAGAAAGGATCCAAATTGATCACTGACGCGTTCACAATGACAATCCATACAGTTCCTTGAATGATGTGACGAATGGATGCAATACATGCTTCCGCAATCGATCTTCCTAAGCTTCCTTGTCTGCAAGAAGATTTTATGGAGGCTTCAAAAGTGACCAATGAGGAAAATACATACCACCTTGTAGTGCTGATTGGATGGTTAATCATTGTGCTGCATCAAAAGAAATCGTGGGAGACTTACCCCGCAGCCGTGTTTCGTTCCTTCACTAGAAAGATTATCTGGGCATCAGCACGAGTATGAAGGCCGAGAAAGGAACACCAATTGAATTGCTCACGTTTCGAGGTTGCACATTCCGGGCAGTGGCACAACAATAGATTGACACAAAGGGGGGAATGTTTGCTGGTGCGGCGTCAAATTTATATTGGGAACGAATGAGCGAATCAGCAGCATACCAGGATAAAGAAGAGCGATGAAGATGCAATGCGGGGTTGGAGGATAATTATACTGAGGGTTGTCGAGAAGGGGGGAAACGAGTGGAGCGAGTATCTGAAGGAAAATTGAATGAAAGAGGGACTTTATAGCGCTCAATATGCGATGTCGCTCCGGATATAGAGTAATAAGAAGAGCTGAATGAGTTTGTATGGAGATTGGGATGATGGGCAGGGCAAGTACGGGTTCGGTATGGGTGTTTGTCACAAGACCATGTAAGGAGCGATCGGACACGATATGATAACGATCTGAGAAGCCCAAGACCAAGATGCCAACGTGTATAAAGTTTGCTGATTTCAGAACGATAAAGGACGTGGAAGATGATGGCAGCCTTTTTGAAGCAGAATTCGATTCCGAGTTATAAACTTGGCGGGGTCACATCACAACGGAAGACGGATCCAAAAGCCCGATCATCCGAAATTTCCTGGGTGAAGTTCGTCACAAAATTCCACACTTTGACGTTATTTTCTTTCCCCACACCAAAGCAAGCAACCGGAACTTGACAAAAGAAAGGCGGTCCACTGAAAAATTCATGACTAGTGCGGCAACTTTGCGGAGAAACGAAGAAGACCGGAAAGAAAGAAGATGCCTATGCCGAGTGTTGCCGTAACTTGTTTACGCGTGCTTGGAGCAGAAACCTGAGTGTAAACAATGACATACAGGCTGCGCCACAACTTTGGTAACTTGGACTCGGATGTCGAACGCATCGTCGTCTTTATTGCCGACAATTCGCTCAAGGACTTTACTTTTTATTTCTTATAGAGACTCCAGAGCAAGATCCACGAGATTCTCGCGTAGACAATCTTCTTACGATGAACCATATACCGCAGAAGACGAAAATGAAGGTCTCATAAGTTCCAGTTCAAGACACGTTGCAATTGACGCAGAACTTCCTCCCAAATGGTAGGTTTGAATTTGGAGTGGTGGCGTGCAGGTCACAGCTTCTCAGAAGTCTGAACGTTTATCTCGTTCCTTCAGGGTGGACATATCGGAACAGGTCGAGGAGATATTGGCCAGCACTCAACTGAAAAGTGTGTACCCTTGTGTACCCCTAGATTGAATGATCTCTCAATTCATTTATCTACAACTCCTTTAGTGAGCTCGTTGGACAAGCTTCATGCCAAACATGCTTTACCCGGTTTTGCGGACCGAACAGCTGAAGAGAGGGAGATCGAGGCGGCAACCACCGATATAACTAAAGTACATCGGACCTTCCGTCTTCTTAGACCAGGAATACTCACGTTTGTTTTCAAACTTACTTTTGGGGAGGCAGGATTTTCGACGATGTCACACTTTGATCCAAAAAATTGCTTCGGACCAGATGCACTCTTTTCCCCCTTCGTCCCAAAGAGCCCAGCACGAGGTCCTGGCGGCTAAGAACGTGCAACGAGGTCTTGCAGCTAAAGTCCAAGATCTCAGCTCCACTTTTCGGAAGAAACAACGTGTCTACATGGAAAGTAGGTACCAATCATTGTTATAAACTGATCCACAATATAATGTCCTTTAACCGTTTCCGCGCTTGATAGAGTTGCAAGGGCACGCAATCAAAAATCAAGATCTGCTTATTGCGTCAGGCACCATATCATCCAGGGGCGCTGAAGGTCTGACTGCGGTAGATGAAGACATTGAAGCGGCTGTTAGTTCAAACTCTTCAGCTCATCTGGCTTATTTGATTTACCCTCCGGGTTCTAGCATCAAAGTCAGGCTCAGATTCTAGCACAGAACGTGGTGCACGACTTTCGAGAACGTGACCGCGAACTAACGGAAATTGCAAATTCGATCTCTTCACTGGCAGAACTTTTCAAGGATCTCTCTGTGCTGGTCATTGACCAAGGCACCCTTCTGGATAGCGTAGAATATAATATTGAACAGACTTCGGTGCAGGTTGCCGAAGCTGTAAAGGAACTGGACATAGCAACGAGGCGAGTTGCCTTTGTTGTGCCACCCCACATAACGGAACTAACCAGTCGACCATGGCTTCCCCAGATACCAAAAGAACACCGGCCGCCGGAAGATTATCTTCTTGTTGTTGCTGATTATCTTTGGACTTATTGTCGTGTTGATTTTTAAACCTCGTCGATCTCAAGCACTGCCTGCACCACCACCACCATCGCCTCCATCATTGCTAGCTTCGTCCGCGGATAATTCTGTAGCAGTAAATTTGCACGCACGGACACCTTACATTTAGGCCAAGAATAATATTTGACAGGGGGCTACCCCGAATTATTTCGGTATTGTGGGGCATTGCTTTATAGGTCGTTGTGCACGTCATTCGATCTGGTTGGATGAGTTTAGCCCTTGACGTCCTTGACCTTCGGATGTCATCATTGACGCGACAACGTGCTTGTGTCCGGAACTACACTTCATGTGACAGCTGTTTTATGTGCGAATACCACGCTATACCACGTTGACCTTGCTCGGCCTTGATGGAACCTTTTCGAGCGTACGACCGCCATCGATACAAGTGATTCTATTTTTTCATCCATTACACGTGCATTGCGAAATTTGATGCTCAGCCTTGGGGATTCGGGTGAATTGACTGAAGTTTTTCCCCTCGTGCCATTCCTTGTATACTTACCTTCACTTTGATCCTACAAGTCGAAACTGAACCGGTTGCTTGGCGGACAAAGTAGGTCAAATTCACACAACCACCTGTGTATCCCAACTGACCGACTGTATCTCGAAAATCAAACAGCGACGATCTACCTGTTCTATTCTTTGCAAATGCGTCCCGCGTTTAGAGCCAGACATGCACCTTTGATCACCGACCGCCCAAACGACCTACCCGCGAACCTATCTTTGTCTATTTGAAACTAGGGTATGTATTGGTACTTGGCCTTCCTTTAACCAGCTTATTCGCTAGGCGTCATCGGATCCTACATTCATGTAGGTCCAATGACATATCCAGCCCAGCCGCCACCCCGTGAGCGAATCGAAGAACCTTCTTCCCTCGTTGTTCCATATATCTGTATCCGCCCAATTCCACCCCAACGCCCCTCCTCCGACATCATCGTCTTCCAAAGAAGGATTTCCTTTCCTGAAATTCAGCTTGTCCACAAGCCCCTTCATTACTATCTGCGCGAGTCCTTTTCCACGGTATTCCGTGTTGACATACAAGGTTCCGACGCTTCCATCTGCATGCATCAGCGCCCATGCAATAGGCTTCCGTACCTCGTCCTCGCCCTCTTCATGTCTCCTCCTGATGCACACCGAATAAGCGGACCGAGACAAGAGGTATGCCTTGGAACGCGGGATATGAGATGTGCCGCGAACCGCATCGATGTCTGATTCTTGAATGCGAGATACGATCCATTCATCCGAGATATGGCCCAAGGTGTCAGCTGGTGAACCTGAGGGCGACGCCACATATCTTACTTGCGGGTTTTGTGCTGCCGAAAGAGTGCGCAAGCATGGTTGCCATTTTTCGTGAACTGCTCCGATGACAATCATCGCCTTTTCATCTGGGTGTCGCTCAGTGGGAGCTTCTGACGGTCCCACAGACTTCAGCACCGAGTCGTATTTTGGAGCTTCTGTGTGAGCCAGTTGTAATACGGACTGGACCATACTGACAACATGAGCCTCTTCGGCTTCCGTCGGCGGCCCGCTTGCAGACTCTGCGGAACAGAAGAAGCGGAACTGATGACTGACGGAGGAGAATATGACGATGGAGAAAAGTGCCGATGATGCATCGATGTTGTTCAAGGGCATAGAAGACCACGCGTATATTTTGGAAGGATCGACACAATTGAGCTTCTCTGTGCGTGCGCTAGAGTTCAATAGGCCTCCAAGGATATGAAGACTGAATGGTACATGAGGCGATAAGACACGAACGAGCGGAAGAAATTCCTGCTGCAACGTGAGATTCACTGCAATAAGCTGTGTGCTGTTCATATCAGCAAAGCAGGGTTGACTCGTGTCCATCCATTCAAACCTTGAAAGGATTTATATGCACTCTACCCCGCATCGATAGTCAACATGACTCGGTTTGAAAAGGGCTTACATATTCCCGTGGGGAAGACCTGGTGTGATAACAGGTCTTTGCGAAAACGAGGCTGATAGCAAGCCACACGTTGGCGCCTATACTCGATCTTTGGCAAACTATGTGAGATGATCAATAATGTTAGCGATGAGATAGCTTGCAAACACGAGTAGTACCGGAGAATCCCGACCACTAACTCAAAGTCTGGTGCATGATGCATGATGCCTCGAGACTGTGATATACGTACATCGGGCACTGACGCGTGACGATCATAATCAAGATACGGACCAATGATGTCGGACAATGCGCGTTTTCTATTGCGCCAACGAACAGAAAGGCAAGTTACTAACCCCGGAAGAAAATTTAGGAAGTGCAGTCCTTTGATAATCCCAGAAAAAAATGAGATACCACTCGGATCTAGAAGTAAAGCCCGACCCATCCTCTCGGAGAAGATACTTTGACGCTGTCCCCTCCATCCGCATTACCGACCCAAGGTAACTCAGAGCTATCTTGTCCCGGAGTCTGATGTAGCGCTCCTTGCACTCCAACGGAAGTTGATGATTTTGCTTTGAGTTCAACTCGGCCATTAAACTCTGCCTCCTTGTAAGTTATGTACAAATCTCCACCTCGCTCTGACGTGTGCGTGTTCATGATGGGACGATGTGGCTGAGAACGGTCGCTAACGTAGTATAGATCGGTACGGCCTCCCCCGGTGATCGTGTCCAATTGCGCAGTTGTAGGAGTTTGAGGGTTCGAGGAAGCGACGGGGGTGATGTGAAGATTGACGACACCATCTCCTTTCTGCGTGTCGATATTAGTCTTGTCGGAGGCGGCGATGTCTCCGACTAGCCAGCCCCGCGCTAATTGGAGAGATAAATGGGTCGCTTGGATATGCGATGATGGGAGTAGCATGCTCAATTGGTCGCGACCACCAAGTAACTGGATGGATAACTCGTCTAACACAATAGTTCCTTCAGCAGTGAACTTTAGCTGCACTGTGGAATAAGACACGAGATCAAGTTTCTTGAGCTGGCGAGGAATATACGCTGTCACGTCAAATCGCATGCAGGATGGAGGCGAAGGAATCGTAGGAGTTTGGATGTGGAACTTTCCACTTCCGAGAGTTCCAATCGATATGTCGCCAAAAGAGTCCCTGTCGTCTCTACGCAAGCTTATTTCATAAACGATGTCGGTGGCATCGGAAGCTCCCTCAGCGAGGACCAGCGTGCCCAGCGCACTTCCTTGAATGTTGAGTGAGTGATCGAATTGGGCTCCGAGAGGCACAGTGAAGTTTGTCTTAGCCCCCATGTAGTAATGCGGGGCGGACATACAGCCTAGCGATGTGCTATATTCTGGCATATCTTCGAGCCCAGTCAGCGATGGCTAAAAGTAGAAGTCCGTTATTAGAATTCCACATTGTAAAAATGAAGTACATGCCGTGATGGCCCATTTGATAAGTTTGAAAGCATTCCATCCAATCGTAAGAGCTAGCACAATGCCCACAGCCTTCCAGAACAGTCCACAACTAATACATCAAGTTGTTAAGGCGTCCGTTATGTGAAGTACGTCCAGGAACTTACTTGATACCGCAGCACATGCAACAGCCTTTATCACGTTTTCGTTTCGGTCTTACAGCACCTGGGATCTCTGTATTGAGGAAGCCGTTTGAATTGGTGCTGTTGAGACCGATTTCATTTTCCTCGTCAAATATAGCGCTGCCGTTAGGACTGTGCAAGGCCACCCTTCCTTCGTCAGTCGAGACTGCCTGATCTAAGACCAAAGAAAATTAACTCGTATGAAAAGATTTAACCGGGAAGTCACGTACAATCATCCCATCTTTCTTTAAGCTTAAGAGCTGCCATCACTGCAGCTACCATTCCAAAGAAACCAAGCTGAAATCCACCACCATTGTTGCTAGCGCTTCGACGGACAGGCATTGTTAACCAAAGGAATGCGGGATACTAAAAGAGTGTGAAATATAGAGGAAAGTTTGAGCTTTTGCATGTCTCATCTTTCTGGGTATTTATATGACCCAAAACTTTTGCTGTTCACAAGCAAAAGAACAGGTACATCCGAGTCGGTGATTTGAAATTTCAAATGTTAATAAGGCACTCACTTAACAGGCGCCCAAAGCTTTTCTGCTACATATTTCTCCACTATAATCATATTTGACGCACAGCGGTAATGCATGAGGGTAGTAAATACCAGCAAGCAGTCGAATCAAAATCAAGTGCATCTTTCCACAGCTGGCAAGAGTTGTTCCATGGTTTGTGATTGGGCGCCCAGGCCAACTTCCGGCCAACGGAACAAACGACCTGACAAACTCCAAAGTCGGCGTCAACAAACGTGTCATTAGACGCCAGGAACCTGATCATGATCTTCACGGTTCAACGGCATCGACGATGCCGTGTCACTGAGTTAGCGCTGAGCGCTGATGGGCCTAATTCCAGTGCTTGAGCGCTTTTAATCATGGATCTGTTGAAAGATGTGAACAATTTGGCATTGTTCCTCTCACACCGTGACACTGGCGCTTATAACGGCTACGATGAAACATATGCGATGTGATCAAGTATATGGTAGAAATAAGTGCATTTCCTCACACCGAGAGGGGTACGAGGAAAATCAATGATCTTATACATTCTGCTTGAAAAAAATGGCGGACAAACTTGACGAGATTCGGTGATCACGGTGCGTTGCAATTGTCATATGGTGATTTTAAACTTAAAGCCAGTATTTTGTTGGTGGATCCGACCTAACCGACCTTGCACTGATAGTCGCAGCAAAAGAAAAGCTCGAACGAGTATGTATTGACAACGCTGTTTATGTTTCCGTGTGGAACCAGCGGTGTCTCCCATGGATGAAGCTCAAAGCATCGCACGCGCAAAACCGTTCATATTCTGGTTTAATTTAAAATCTGAATCTATATTGAAAGATTAGCGGTTGACCAGTCCATCGTGGGACATTTACACTGCACCGATGGTCATATTTCGCTCATCACAATGCTACCGGTGCGTTGCATACTTTGAATGAGCTTGTCCTGCGTTCTGCCGCGTTCGTTGCCCGCTGCATAACAGTGCCATAATAGTTATCTATTGACAAGGAACATTAGAGGTAGCTCACATCTACGAATACTAGCATATCACATACCGATATGACTGCTAGCAGTACATCCGCCATCACCATGAAGAGACAAATATGGGCCTTGGCTTGTGGTGAAAGCGAAAGATGCCATATGGTCATTCATATGTGTCGATGAATTGAAATTATAGCATTTAGCCCTTGCACAATCTGTGCTCACAGCTCCATGCTCCCAATAGGACGGTGACAACGTTTTGCTGCAAGGGCTATTCCACGCATACAGTGCCCAGCCGTCCTTGGATCCGAGGTGAGGCGGAGTGCACGCCGCGGAAGCTAAGATAGCGGAGGCAAGGAAGGCAACAACAACAGATTTCGAGAGCATAGTGAATACCTGAATCAACATCAGTGAATAAATCGACGAGGAGAAGCAAATCAAGCCACCGTGACCTGTTCGAAATTCGGAGTGTGCAGGGTAACTTCAAGTAATTGTGGAGTTTGTTTGTTTAAATATCCTGACCGTGGTCGAGAAATATTGCTCCATATCAATCAAACTGCATGGTGCATGACGGCTATCATCCTTGGCACGATGGATACGATCCACGAGCTGGCGACGAAGCGGTGCCGGTGAGGTTTGAAGTTGGCCATGGGCCTACAAGGCCCAATCTGTGTTGGTATGGTACGGCCCATACGATAGACACATGCAAAGGGGGAAAACCTAGATGCCCATGAAACTGATACACGTGGGTCGATTATCTTGTAAAACCTGGAAGAGAGCTTTGGCCCAAGAGCCGGTGGAACGCCAGATACAGTGGTGGCACACAGTCAAGCACACGGTACAGTTCAAGT
>MU267636.1:53952-124731 GCA_021014935.1 Hygrophoropsis aurantiaca
ATGCGCAGCAATCACTGGTTCCATGTCGTGAAATGATCCGCTGAAACGTGATCGCCGCCGAGCGCCAACCGTGACAATTATGGTTTTGCAGTACTGAGTACATAAACCGAAGTATGAGTCGGAGTTGCGCTTATTCAGGCCAAATGGTCAGTACATGATTTCATTTTTCGCGCAGTATTTAATGACAACATGGGGATCTAAAGGAATGTACTCTGACCACCGCGTCATGAAAACCGTGCTCTCCCTTTGCCATATCGTCTTCGCCTCTCTTGTGCTTGCCTGCCAAGCCACAGCTCAAAATCTCATTCAGGGGAACAGTTCTCAAAAGAATGCGACAGTTTTGATCCTTGGCGGTGGGGTTGCGGGCGTCATTGCTGCGCGTACCCTACACGAGCAAGGGATCAACGACTTCATCATTGTCGAGGCGCGAGAGGAATTGGGTGGTCGACTGATTAACCTGAACTTTGGGGCCCCCGGCAGAAACTACAGCGTCGAAGTCGGCGCGGGCTGGATAAAGGGAACTCAGTCAGGCAATGGACCTGCAAACCCTATCTGGAAATTGGCAAAAAAACACAATTTGACCACGCAGACCAGTGATTGGTATGGTAGCATCAGTGCGTAACTATTATCCGCATCATTTTACGGTGCACTTCATATCTTTTCCAGCCACGTATGATTACAACGGATACAATGATTACCTTGACGTGTTTAACAACGCTGTCGATGCTTATACCAATGTCACAATTGCTGCAGGTAAGTTCTTTGGCTTTGCATGGAAGCCTCTGCCTCTCTCAACAACATCATCAGGAGAGCGCGTTCAACAGCAAGCAGTCGACCTAACTCTACAAACTGGGTATAGCCTTCTTGGTTCTGCAGCTCATACTCCTCAAGAATCAGCAAGCATATATTATCAGACTGATTTGGTCAGTTCTATTTTATTAAGATAGTACATCATATAACTAACATATTCGTAGCAATGTTGGTTTTTTCCTTGTTTCCTTGAATGTATGTATGATGAATTGAATGACCCGTTCTTGCACTTTATCCAGATGCCCAGGTGAGCTCGGCTTTGCGAGGAAGCAAAATATGATGAACGAACATTCTTGACCATGAATGTCCAGTCGCTAGCGGAAACATCGTGGATAGCTTCCTCTTGGGTTAGTCCGTAGTCTACAAACCTTCAATTCCTGTTTGCTCATGCTTCACGGCCTCATAGCGCCATAACTTTACTTATAATCCAGCCGCGGGAGGGTTTTCAAATGTGAACGAAATGTGTGTCGACCAGCGCGGTTTTTCATCTATCATCCAGGAAGAAGCAAAAGAATTCCTGCAACCTAACCAGCAGCTGACTAATCATACCATTGGCACGATCGTTTACAACGAGCAGGGTGTCACTGTCACTACGACCAACGGAACCACATTGTCCGCGGATTACGCTTTATGCACTTTCAGTTTGGGAGTCTTGCAGCACTATGACGTCAAATTCGAGCCCTCATTGCCTTCTTGGAAGATGGAAGCTATTCAAAGTATGACTATGGTAATTTGTGTCCTGTGATTAATAATTCTAAGTCCTCAATCGCGTTCTAGGCTTCATACACAAAGATCCTTTTACAGTTCCCCAATAACTTCTGGTTTGACACTCAAGTGAATTCGCTTCGTTGTCTGCTGAGTGGGGCATTTATTTACTTTCACTTGGTAGATGGCCATCTATGCAGATAGATTACGAGGGCGCTTCCCGGTGTGGCAAAATTTTGATATCGAAGGCTTCCTCCCTGGCTCCGGAATCATCGTGGCTACTGCGACGGTAGGATCAATTCTTCTTGACGGTTTGTTGTTGCAACGGACGGCTGACCAAACCTATCACATCAGGGCGATTATTCGCTTCAACTCGAAAGCTTAACCAACGCGGAGGTTCAAGCGAACGTAATGAAGGTCCTCCAAGCAATGTACCCGAATGTCACTATCCCCGATCCCCTGGACTTCCACTTTACTCGCTGGAATAGCGATCCTATATACCGAGGCTCGTTCGCAACTTGGCCAGCTGCTTTTATTCCAGGACACTCCCAGAACTTGAAAGCTACAGTTTCTGATAGACTATGGTTTGCAGGCGAAGCAACCAGCTTAAAATACTTTGGTCTGTTTACTTGGTCATTGCTTGCCTGAATTCTATGTTGATCTCGTTCAATCATACAGGAACTTTACAGGGGGCATATTTCGAAGGGGCCAGTGTCGCCGAGGCGATGTCAAGTTGCATCCGCGGAGGAGATCAGTGTGAAGGGTTACGGCACACGAATACGGTTGTGAACGCCGAACCCTATTCAATTTAGCGTTTTACCTTTTGATCTACGATCAAAACTCCTTATTCGTCTTTATTCGGAAATATAGATTCGAGATTACGAGTGACGACCTCATAGTCCGAGATGTTGGCCGCATTCAAGAAAAACACGCGGGATGGTAGCCTTTTGCTTATAGGAACACGCATTATCGCAAATCATGCTTACAATTAATCCAATCGAGCCAAGATAGTTAATAGCCCCTAATTAAACTGGAGGCAGAGGCTTGGTTTATATATAGAAATCCAACATCTTCACAAGGGCTGGGGAAATTCCAAAGCCGATAAAATTTCAACGGACGGGTGAAGAAGCAATGGAGACTGATGGTGGTATATTTAAAATCTGCTATGATAGATACAGGATAAGTTATTCGAGAAAGATATATTTGTCCGTCCAACCCGAGACTGCCAGCAATCTTGTTGTATCAACATCTAAGCTGTAACATTAATTCGCTCCCTGCTCTTGAGGTGCTAGAACCGAGATATGAGGATATGGTCCTAACACGTCAGCCGCAAGTGGAGAGCGTGGACCGCGGGAAGTATCAAATCTGGTGTATGCAGGAGGCGCCACGCATCCGTCTGCGGAATAGCCCATGTCTTCTAATCCAAGGCCAATGAGAGGACCCCGGCAACGACCAGAATCTTGCAACTGCTCAACTGGATCAATTCTGCGACCTGGAGTCGCAGGCATGGTGGGCGGGATTGACTGATCGTCGTTAGAATGAGCATTGATTGTATTATGTCTCCTAATGTTGTCAGGTAATATGTCACCAGGGCGGCAAATATCGCCAGGAGAGGTACTCTCTCTGGCATGCGGGCGCCCACGGCGTGGGGGTCCTGATGTATGTATATGATACGCGGGAGGAGCAACTTCAGCTGGAATCTGTGGGGTAGTGTTGGTAAATGAGGTCGGATAAAGGACCTGCATTATACTGCTGGTTGGCGGCACCGAACGATGGAAAGCACGATCTGATTCGGCTTCTGATCGTTCTCTGTTGCGCTGACGAGGTGTACCAGACTCCAAGTCTTGGGCCTGAGTAACAAAGTTAGTTGACATCATTGCGAAATGGAGCCAGTAAGACGTACAGTTGTCTGGGGTCTTCTGCGACAAAAGACACAACTGCACCCTGCAATACAAATGGTCTCAGCCATCGCAAGAGCCCAGTGACGCTCAACGTTACAAGAATTGGAGGCTTGACTCGCACTGCGAGCCTCGTTATCGTCATGATCTGACTGCTAACAAACCAAGCATGAGAAAACGGTGACCTCTACGAGTATAGAAAAGCTTACCGAAGATGAAGACGACTTCAGAAGCGATGCACCACCACCGATGGATGGACTTCTCAGTGCGGGGAAGATTTTGCTCTTGATAGTGGTAAACATTGCAATATAATGTCAAGGATGAAACGGATGTGAATAAAACCAAGTGCTTCAAGGATGTAGGATGATTGTAGTTTGAAAAGAAAATATGGTGGAACCATGATAGCTCAATGCAGGTTTAAGAGGATGTGCGGATGATGATTCAGATGAATGTATAGGGTGAGGAGACGGATGGGTCCTCGGATGAAAAAGTCGCACCTGCTTCCGCACATAATCCCGGAATGGCAGGCTAAACGTGAGGGATACGATGTCGGATACATTATCACATATCCGAGACTTTTCTAACTGAATGGCTCGGTGAAAATGCCGTTGACTTACCCGCTACATAAGTCTCATACAGTTGCATTGATAGGGGAAACCGCCAACCGCGGATGCGGCGGTTCAGATCAAAACCGCGAACCGAGGATATCGACTCGACACAGTTAGAAAGATTTTGATCTTTCTCAAAATGAAGGGAGTATCATAGAAAATTTGAAAGCAGTTGGAAAGGACTTGCCGTGTACTTTTCACCGTCAAAGTATCAGTATAAGCAGCTCGGAGCAAGTCGATTTGAGCATTCGGCAATTCCCGATTTGGATCTGGGTAAGCTCAAACTTTGTTGAGTTATTTCGCAAGTCTTGGAAGTTGGAGCTAAGTACGCGGTCAAGGCCCTCACAACGAGCCGCACATAATTTCAATGATGATGAAAAGTTGACGGTCACTGCGCCAAAAATCCTTGTACACGGTATTGGAGATATTTAGCCTACCTAGTACAGGCTATGACTATATACTTAGATGATGTTCAATCCTGGACTTCAAAATTCAAACGAAACAACAAAATTCCATTTCAACAACACTACCAAGGACAATTACAAGATACGTGAAAAAAGAGGACTCGCTGAGCTCCCCCATATCTCAAAGTTATGGCTCCAGCCCTCAAAGGTTGAGATTGACAGGGGAGCAACCCAAGGAGATGAGCCCGCTCTATAAAAAGCAATGAGCATAAAGAAAGAAAAATGTCCGGTAAAACTGAAACTCACGAAGTTGTTGTTCTCGCAGCAGACGGGCTCAGCATTGCAGGTGGCACCGGAACCGAGGCCGACGACAGAGATGGGGCTGCAGGTAAGACCGACGAGGATGTCGAGGTCAGTGAGGACAACTCCGAGGAGACCCAAAAGGGTGGTTACTGCAGGAGTAGACGCCTTTCGAGCAACGATAATGAGCTTGTTGAAGACGATTTATGAACGATTTTACGAACCGACTCCACTGAATCGCAGCATTGCACGGGGCCCGTGTTGCATTGAGAAGCGGGCTCGGTGCCAGTGGCAGCAGGAGCCGTCTATATAGCGGCGGGGAGACAACTTAAGTAAACCCATAACACGACCCCAACGCCAACTTACCGCGGTGACCGTGACTGTCTTGGTAGCGGGAGTGGTAGTCTCCCAGGGCGTGGCGACCGCAAGGACAGAACACGCAGCGAGGACATACAAAGAAGCGGAAGTAAGACGAGAGAACATTGTTTGAATTGTGATGATAGTAGAGCGTTTGAGTTCGACTGGAGAAAGTATGCAAGAATGCGATGGCATTTATACCCCAGCAACTGGTCTGTGCACTTCCATCTATTTTTTCGGACAACCCATGCATCATGCTGAGGGACAAAGTCCATGACACAGCACGGAGGCGGTGGGTGCAACACGTTGGTTAACGTGTTCCCACTCCTGCTATAATCTGACAGTTATTCCACTTCTTATTCTGAAAGCAGAGAATGTGGTCTCACAATTATCCGGAGAACCCGTCGATTCGGATGCATCATGCGCGATGCATCCTGAGATCAGGCAAGGAATTTTTTCCGGTCGCACAAGGCAGAGAATTCAGGATGGCAAACCAAGGGAGCCGGCCTTTGATTCGAATCGCACTGCCCTCCAGGATTATGTCCGATAATTTGTCTAGCAGCAATGTGTATATGCTCCTGCTAATTTTCAGTTGGTGAGGCAGAAGATTGTGAGCAGCTACCGTCTCTGATACTTCACAATTGATTAGATACGCTTGTTGAGGGCAAGCACTGGTTTTGATGGGATCAGTTTTTTCAGGAGAAACATATCTTGAGGAGGCACGAAAATGAACCGCTAACATGAGTTTGCCGGACGCGGGCGTTCCAAAAGTAAATTTAATTTTGAATGGTAGCCGCGAATCGAAAATGATGCCGAGATAAATCCAAGGTGACCACATTGTTGATACATCGGATCACTTATAGGACAATGATTCAAACGCCGTTAAGGAGGCGCAGGTCATTTGATAATATGCCCTCTAGTAGATCGACACCGCACCACTGGGAAAACATTGAAAATCTCATCAGCAGCTAACATAATATATGAAGTCATATACTCACCTTATCATATCGAGATGTGAAGGACGCGTCGAAAAGCATGAATGCAGGCGATGCATCATTCACAGTGCCAAAACTATTAAAAGCAAAGAAAGCGCTGACTCAAAGACACCTGTCAAAATTGAAATGATGGAGAAGAGGTTGGCGGTGATTGGGGACTCCAAAAGCGAGAGATGGGAACGCCAAAACATGTCAAACGTTTGCAGGGCATGCCTAAGTCGGAGAGCATAAGCAAGTACGCATGGGATACAAATATAAGCGAGTCGATGCGGAACACGACATTGATTGAAGCCATCTCGAGCTATAAATGAAAGGTCACGTATTATCTGTTCATGCTCTCCTTTTCACATACGAAGAGCAAACATAGATTTCCCTTGAGGAGGTGGAGCTTTCACGAAGATATACCATATGACATCAAAAAGAAATGGAAGGTTCGCGGCAGTGTACTAGGTTTGTTATCTAGCTCAGCGACGAATTTACGCCGTAACTCTCACAAAAAAGTGATTCTCGTACCTTGACTCGGAAGTAGTAGGAAAACGCCGTCGACGTTCAGCGTTCCGTCAGTCGCTGGTTTTGATCACACACAATCGGGTAAAGATTGCGATGGCGTTCAGCGCCCACGATGTGACAGCATGATGTCGAACCTAGAAAAGTTGCCATGAAGATGGAATGAAGTAATCCTCTTGAGTATGGCGTCGACGAAATTCAAAGATATGTACCATGGTAGGCGCCTTAACTGCGGAATGATAAACATAGTGCGTAAGTCTTTTGATGATAAGAGCAGAATAGAGCAAAATGCGACCATTTCGCAGTTCTGTCACAGGCTGTTCAAAAGTTATAACATGAGCGTTGAGTGTTCGCGTTGGTGGGCGCTCTATCAGTAAATAAATTCGCCTCGCACCTCAAGCAAATATATAATCCATTGAAAGTAAATGATATTCGGGAAGCTGCATGAGCTTGAAGTGTTATTTCATGAAGGTTTGAACATCGAGGGACCAATCCATGTTTTGAGTGACTTGAAGTCAATACTCTACACGATTGACCTAAGTGGCCCGGGTAGAGAACTTCAAGCTTCAAGCTTCCAAGTTCCTGAAGCTTAAAGCTTGAAGCTTGAAGGACGACAGAGGACGACAGAGTTCGTGTTCAAAGCCAGTTCCCAGAAATTCGTAGCAATTCGTTCACCGCGAAGCCGAGGTGATGTTCACGTCATCATGATGACCATCATCCTCGACTTCAGGGTTTTCTTGTTCAATGTATGTCTGTTTCTTCATTTTGTTCGATGACTTCGTATAACTGCAGATAATTGCCTATCTCTCCAGGTCCGTAGGAACAAAATGGTGGGAGAATCAAGTTGCCAACAACGACAACCTGACTCATTCTGACCACCCAACAATGCTCAAGTTATGATAGAAAACCTGCGAAACCCTGATTGCGTGGCCCCTCCCCGGCCCCGATATTTCGAATCCATGGACAGTCGTCGTATTGGATGACGGTTACGACTGGCTACTGCTGCGGCGATTTTTTCAATGATGCCTTGCGCAACTGCGTCGACTGGTTGAAACCATCACACAACACAGTTGCTGAAACGCTGATACGTCCGAATCATGCATATAAAGTGGATCACCACCTCTCCAAGGTATCATCTGTTACCGCTTCCACCTCACATCCACCAGTCATTTAAGATTCATACCTGCTCCGAGCTCAAATCCGCGAGTTCTGATCGTGAGTCTCATACTTGATCTTATGGATCCTTATGTGTACTAATAAACCGATGTATATGTAAATTGTAGATCGACGCCGGTCCTTCTGGCCTTGTAGCAGCCCTCACTCTATTGCGCAATGGTGTCCCAGTCCGTATAATCGAGAAGTCGTCGAAATATAGCCCAGGTTAACGGGGTTCTGGTATCTTCGTATGTCTTGTCCCAATATCCACGATTTGTTGATGGTATTTATACCAAATGTCTCTGCAGCCTCGAACCCTCGAACCACTGAATTTCCTTGGTGTTCCTGAGGTCAACGAAATTAGTAAACCTGTTCCCCGCATTCGTCGTTACAAGGCGACCCAGGAAGTACTACTTTCTACTTCCTTATCAGTACCGAGTCAACCCTAGCTATCCCTTTTGTAAGTTGAAAAATACAGTGTTCATAGCCTCAGATGCTTTAACAAATTCAGAAAGCTGACGGGTTTGATGCGCTTTAGAATGCCCCGAGACTGATTGAACGAGTAACTCTCGAGGGCCTCTTGCGCTCATCTCGCGAAATTGTCCTGCTATGTTGAACTAAGTACCGAACTATGTTCATTTGAGCAGTTATCAGACCACGTGATCGCACATATAGTAAAAGGGCAGGACTACACAGATCCACAGTCGTGAGTTTGCTCTAGAATTCATTCGCATGTAAATATTGACACCAGCTTTCTGATACAGTGCGATGTTGCGACCTACAGACGAAGTTGGCGAAAATGGTTTCCAGCTTTTACTCATGGGAACGGCAATGGGCACAAAAGCTCCAGGCCGATGAAAATGAGCTCGTCAACTTTATCCCGGCAGCAACGGGCACCAATATCACCATGCAAGAGCTTGCTTATATCACTGAATCTCAGTCAGAGTCTTTCTTGTCCCCCTTTCTCATAGTCGCACTGATCGCGTCTCTTTTAGGGCCAATATTCGGATGGTCGATTCGCTAGGCAAGGGAATAGTATTCATCATAGCTGTTGTAGAATATTTGGATTTATCTCGTGTTGCTCCGTTCCCAGCCGAATGTCTGACATTTTATGTTGTTATCCAGCGTGCATAGCCCTAGGGGTGCTCAAGGTGTCTTTTCGTTCGCTTTTTACTTATTTACTTACCAGCCGCAGGGATTAAACTCGAGTGTCCAAGACTCTGTAAACATGTTTAATCTCCTATCGCCATTCTTCTCATGTTCTTCTTCTTCTAGTTCAATCTTAGTTGGAAGCTCGCCATCGTAGCAAAAGCTCTCGCGGCAACAGCACTTCTTGACACCTATACCGCCGAGCGCATTTCTGTCATAGCCGAAATTCTCGAAATAACGACAGAGCTCCTAAATCAAGCTACACAGAAGAAACGCAACGACGCCAACAGTCGTCTCAAATTGTTCATGCTTGGCGTCAATTATCGGTTTAGCTCCATTGTTGTCGATGAATTCGTCACCGAAAAAGCGACCTGCCAATGCGTATGAAACGTTTGATGAGACCTGTCTCGAGGCTGGCGATAGGGCCCCTGATGCTCCACGACTTATTGACATAAAAAAAAAGTAAAACGGCCACTATGCGACGTGTTAGATGATTTAGTCTCGAAGACCCAGCCTGAAAACTCGCTTGGTGGGGATATGCCCGAGGCAATGGACGAAGTTTTCTATGACCAAGTGACCCATCGGTTCCATGGCCAACTTCCACCATTGACACTGACACTTCAAGTTCAAACCATGGAGTGGTGGAATACAACAACAGGAAGTTCCCGCACGCACCCTCAAGCTGATTGGCCAACGACTAGTGCAGTCTGCAGAACACATCCTCTCCCTTCTTCGACCCATCATGAGTAAGAAACACCTATTTTTCCAGGCGCTCGTTGGGCGCTCATTATGGCGGTGGTATAGATCGATGGGTTTACATTTGGCCAATCTAAATTCTAGGGATATGAAGATTAGGTATGTAATATGCAAGGGACCGTACCATTGGCATCTCATGCACACCAATTTGCGGCTGCTTTTCCTTTGGCAGCAATCTATTGGGGCCACCGCGGATTGTCAGCCCGTCAGCTTGTAAATTGTCATGGCTTCGTCATCCGGCCCTTTCGCGCTGCGTAATCCATTTAATATAAGAGTACGGACAACGATGATATATATTTTAGACTGCTTGTAACTATCTGCGCACCATGGACGAAGAGTTTACCTACCACATAGGCGATGCTATATTATCAGACTACGGATAATAAACAAGTATCTATATCATAACCTTTGACCAAAGGCAAAAACGAGTAACATATGTTGGACAACCGACGGAGGACAGCGTAAGCACGATATATATGTTTGGGTATCAAAAGTTCTTAGTTGGTGTCGGCATCGGTATAAGCTGTTTCAGCAAAACCGACCCGCAAGTTAGTGGTATCGTAGACAGTATAGTAACGCTCGCTAGTGAAGGAAGCCGCACAGTGATTAGATGAATCGAATGCAGAAAAGCGGCAGCGGCTTACAGGAAGGCATATCCATTGATGAAATCAAGACCAGATCCGGACTTGGACTTCATATCCGCAACGATGAGATAAATCGCGTCGGTTTGGCCGCCAATGTCCGTATTCAAGGCACGAGGCCAGATTTGAGCGTTGGGCGATAGCGGATATTTTTGGCCACCAATGTTCATGGTAAGTGGTGACAATGCACCATACTGAGCAGGTGTGATTTTGAGCAGGCCGGTGGCTTGGTCTGCTACAGCACCAGTAGCAGCGACGTATGCATCGTATGCGTCTAAGTAGAGAAACGTTAAAATGTTAAACATCGCAAATATCATTCGTGATTTACCAGTAGCAAGTAATATAAGAGTAGTACCAGTGTCGACAATGCCGGCGGTTAGGCTCAAAATTGTTTGACTACCATAGGTGACACTCTGATCAACGCCCCAGTACTTGTTGGCAGGGGAAGTGGACGTAATGGGAACATAGCCTATCTCCCCTGTGATAGCGCCGCTATTGACTCCACCGAAAGTGAGGTCGCCGTATTTAGTTGGTGTGGAAGCTGGGATGAAATAAACCCCAAGAACATTGGCACTGATGCTACCTTGGCTGAGGAGGTTGTCGGTGACGGTAGGGACTTCGTCTGTGTTTGATACCGTGCCATCAGTCAAGTCAGCGGGACCTACACCCAGGATTCCGTCGATTCCCTTATCAAATCCAGAAGCCTGGCTCGCGACTCCAATAGATTGCTTTTGGATCTTAAGAGAACCCAAAGTGACAGTGTCAGTCCATTCTTCTCCGGTAAAGTTGCCTGAGCCATAAGACACTTTCTGGAAGAATATAAATACCTAACGAAGAAGGCAAAAAAAAAATCACATACGATAGAATTTCCTGTATCTGCGCTACTGGCAGTTTGCTGATAAATTTGACTAGCGCCAACCCACGTGTTGGCGCTTCCGGTATCAACAATAAGGGAGTCTGGAGATCATGATGTTCAATAGATGATATATGATCACATTACCGGAAATCTTACAGTTAGTGGCAGGTTCACCAACACCTACGCTGGCAACATAGTTGACAGAATTGTCGTTGATAGCAACCGAGGTTCCGTCACGCTTTGTTGCAGTAGCTGCCTGACGCAACTGTTGCGCCCGAGCCCTGTCAGCTTCAGCAATATTATTCACTCCCAACGTGTTAAATTTAGTGGCCAAGCGCAGGGTGGTCTTGCCAGAGTCACGCTTGAGACTATGAGCATTGGTTGAGGACAACACAGCAAGCAAAGACAAAAGAATGTTAGTAGACAGCATTTGAAATGAGCGACAGTCAACCAGTGGAAGGTTGCGATAGTGGGGGTGAAACTTGAGGCGAAACAATCTCAAAAGCTCCAGCGCTCAGAAGAATCGTAGTTTATATATCACCCTGATTTCAACCTACGCGATGATGAAAACCGGGGCACCGAAAAATGTTTACGTATCCACCTCAAATCCACCTGCCTCAACCCAGATCATTGGGACCGGCAGGCTTATCATAGTTACCGTTCGAAGCTTGTTTGAAGTATGCTTGAACAGTGGTCGAAAAAGGCCACTCAAGACCTCTTCTGACCTCTTCTTGTAAAATCCAAGCATCGTGGCGAGCTGAGAGCGATAAATCAATCAGTGAAAGCTTCCGGCTCGGGATAAACCGAGATTCCTTAATGTTATTGTCACGTGGAACATCATGAGGTAGCGAGTTGCAGGCGGGCCATCCATATGGTGAATCAAGCGGACTAGACATTGACAACCAAGATCAACTTGAAATCTTCCGATTTGCATGACCCGAGCTGAGAACTTTCGCAACAATTTTTGTGGCATACAAATAGCTGTCCTTACTGATAGTTGGTGTTCCGACTGTGTCGGGATTGTTTCTGTATTGGGATATAACGGTATTTGAAACGTCGAATTGACGTTGAACGTTTGAGACTCCCTTTGACCACCCGCATGGTGTTAATGATTCGTATTGCCTCAGAACTTCCCCAGACGCGATGTATGATAAGCTGTTAGAAGAGGGGCACATTCCTGCGCTTCCATGCAAATCCGCCTCGCAAATGGTCAGCGAATTTACATTCTGAGAGTGGTTCTGTTGGTTAACTTCTGCGCCTCTGGGGTATGTATCCATAAATTCTTACCTCCGAATGCGTCAGAACTCTTAAGCATCCGCTACACCAAAATAGTGTATCCGGCATCTTGTTGCAGGGCCTCGTGCTGTACGTATGCATCCACACATCGAAGTCGCAGGCATGTACGGAAACCATCGTCTTATTGACCAAATAAAAGGTGCGGTGCATCGCTTGCAGCTGTACGGCAGACGCTTCGAGGATAACCGTACACCATTGGATGGTATCCTAATCGCGATATCTCGACCTGAATATTGTTTAGAGACGTACCATCGAATAATCCCCACGAAACTCAACTGTATTGGTTGATATATGAGCCCAATACTGCCTATAAATTTGTGCGAATTGTCACATGGCAGCAACGAGGGTGATGAGTGGGGAAAGGGAATCCTGGGGGGACGTACAAGGCAAAGACACATGATCTAAAGAGCCGCTCAGATCTTGATTATTGACTTAGCAATGAAATGAGAGTTCCATTAGTATCAAAGTATTGATGAATATAGGCAATAAAAATGTGCAGCAATTGAATGGGGATGTATGTGATATCTCTAGATGATGATAGGGCTGGTTAGCTCTCAGTAAGCGTAACACAGGTAAAAATACTACAATTGTCATGCAACACAAAGCAATGCTCTCCGGCGGCTAGCTCGGTCCATTACCAGTCCCAGGTCCAGTACTTGAGGATGCTGATCCAGGCCCTGACGCAGCATGTGCGCCGCTTCCCGGCGTCCCAGCACCATTCACCCCACCAATATCTTCCTCCGCTGCTATCTTCAGCTCAGCTTCTATTCGCTCCTTTGCTCTAATTACTTTCGACTGCAAATAATGTGAATGTGTTGGTGCAGCTGGTTGTTTTCCAGCTCGAGGACCGGTCTTTGGTGCTTCTGGTGCTGGCCGTGGGGCGTTCACTTTGAACAGGTGCTCATAGTTCTGAATGCAATAAACATATGAGCAGTAGATTAAAATGGAAAATTGGATTGTAAGCGCACCTTGAGTATATTTTCTAGCGCCTCTCCGCGTTTCACATTAAGAACGAGGTGGGCTTCATCTAATGTCATTCGGTGCTCCCTCGTGAGTGTATCAGTTACGGAGCCAGATGTGGCATTCCGGACACCCGCTGCGTCACTTGCAATTGCTCCTTGCGGTGAATGTTTGGCATCTAGAGATATCTGTCAGAAACATGAGTCTGCACCTAAAAGGACAGAGATATATACTTTTGACTGCCTGTCTTCCTGCTTCAAAAAGTGCCTTGCCAAAGATTTGCGCGCCAGTCACGAGGATCTGGACTATGATCTTTGGCGCCGACTATTCGCTGGAGGATTAGTTCGAGCGGATATAATGCAATATGTAAAACAAACCATTCAAAAAATAACAACAGAAATGCGAAAGAAAGATGGAGGAAAGGACCTTGCTTGGAAGGCAGCGGCAGCTGAGGAGAAAACGACCACTAAAAGCCACGTGGGAACACTCAAAATTTCAAAGCAAACTTCAGAATCATCTCCTCGAAGGCCCAACAGCACTAATCGATTGTACAAGGCTTCCCTTGCAAAGTACATATCCACAGCGAACACTATATATTTCAGGTTTCTAATATCGCAGTGAAATCCGTTGGAAATATGACCCAAACCAATCCCACATCTCACAAAAAACGGAAACGTACCTCAGATGCAGGTATGATTGTCGATGCAAATATAATCAAAAAGAAAAAGGAGAGGAGAGAAAAGCTAAACGAGCATGCGAAGGTAAAGACTCACGACGGGAAGAAAGACAAGGGAAAAGCACGCGCGATAGAGGCCAATAGTGAATTTCGTGTTATCAAGGCATCCCTGATGGTCTCTATTGCTCCTGTATTCGCAAATAATCTGCGAGGAGGTGTTGAAGAAATGTTAGATTCTATGGTGATGCGGTGCGTTGTGCATCTATCTGCCCAATACCCATCCTTATACTATTTTGTGCGGAATCTCAGATATATACCAGCGTTTCGAGGTGTGGTGCTTGCGCACTCAAACCTATGTTTCCTCAATAAAACAGCAACCATCAATGCTGACTGCCCATTCTCTATTTGTCCCGTGGGCTTTGACACGACTGTATGGAGCCCTCATGTCTCCATGAAGCTTGGTGAGCTTCCTATATCATGTCACCTTTCGGCCCAGTGCACTCATAAATAACATCTAGTCGGTAAAGTAAACCTTTGCTCTCCCGACCATGTCTCCCTCCTTGTCCACCGTACATTCAATGTCTCAATACCAAAACATCATCTTCCAGAAGACCAATGGGAATTTGAATATGGTCCCGCAGAGAACGATCCCATTTTTGGTGCAGGCGCAGAGGCCCCACAACAACATAACCCTTCTGGGGAGCATGGTGTGGCAGAAGATAGTACTGAAATCGGCGTTGTTGACCTACCACAGTCACCAGCAGAAAATGAAGCGCACGGTGACGAGGGAAATGGGCGGTGGGTACATAGGCTAACAGGCACAAAACTTGGTGGTCAAGACGGATACCTTGAATTCACCGTCATTGGGCAAGTTCTTTCTATACAAGGGCATACAATGCAGCTCACTGTATAACAGTCTAACGGTTGCCAACGAGATGTTGTCGCTTCAAGGATCCATTCAGCCGGATCCCTTCTCACCAAGACATGTTCCCCGGCCTATAGTGCCATCGAAGCCATCCGAACCTATCCTTGATCACAGCGAGGACCGTGACATTGACGAACTCGATCACGAGAATGACGATGAAGGTGACGACGACGAAGATATGGATCCCTTTTCGGAACTTGCCCAGATGGCTAAACAGGAAGAGGAGGCAGCTAAAAGGCAAAAGGAAGCCGAGGCGGAGGTGATCGAAAGGGAGAAGCGAGAAAAGAAGGAAAGAAAACGGAAACAGAAAGAAGCAAATGAAGAGGGTACGGTAAGGGATGGCGAGGAGAGAGCAGGAGGCAAGAAGGCTAAGCGGAAGAGAGCCCTAGTTTGATCGATATGGATTCCACCATGGTCCTACTGCATTTCCCCTTGTACTGCTGATCTTTACGGTGTATCTTAATTATCTGTTCAACGATCCGATCAGCCATCTCAAATTTACGACATGGAGCTATGTATGCCTGTGCTGATGCCAGGTAACCAATTGGTTGAGTGGCACATCCCCCCTAACTATACAAGATTGATATTGTTCAGTTACATTGAAACAAGTTGGGCGAGAGTTAGAGTCCGCAGACAATTCGACCCCCATGGGTATCTGGTCCTTTAATAATTAGTGGGTTATGGTTACGGAGTTATGTATCAAATATGTATATGATGTACCGCCTCGAAGAAGAAAAAGGGAGGGCATTGACCAGTAAACATTGATTATACACGAGCATAGTTAATGATACACAAAAGATGAACAACATCGGGCGTCGCCCCTCCACGATTTCTCGCTAGCGACGATGGAAAAAAGACTTGACTCGTTCGCCGAAGGGAATTTTGGGTTCGATAGCATTGGCTGCACGTCCTGCCGACGTTTCATGAAACCGTCGTTTAAGGTCGATCATCTCCAACTGGATCTGCAGCGCAAGCGGGTCATTCTGGATGACAAGGTAAACGAGATCCCAGGCAGATTTTTGTGTGTCGTCAAATCGGCCCACTTGAGATCCCTGTCCAATCATGTCAGCCCAGGAGTTATCTGAAAGCTCTTTTTCGTTTTTTTCTCCAATCTTATGAGACACAAACGACCATTTCGTAGTGGCGAGCGCAACATTCTTCATTGCCTCGTTACCACATAGCTTGTGGAACAGATTTAAGGTTGTTCGCGAGGTCTGGACCCGGGCCTGCGAGATGTCATGGAGATAGATAACACCAGCAACTTTCATGTGGTCGTGATAACTAATGAACGGTTAAAAGTTCGATCACACTGTCAAAAAAAAGGAATTTTACTCACGATGAAGCTAGCCATACACCAATGCGCCTCAAAATCTCGGCATCGTCAATGTTTGTGTCATCAAAGCCAGGAGTATCGACAAATATTACACGGCGGGTGGTGTCCAAAGGATATGGGACCATGACGTGGTGGAGGGTGGCAGTACACGATTCCAAATCATGCCCAACGACCGTTGCTTCACGTCCAACAAGAGTGTTGATAAACTATCATGGAAATGAGTCAACTCTTAGAGTCACATCTTCATGATATCCTTACACTACTCTTTCCCACTCCTGTCCGGCCCATGATACTACAGAGCATTAAATCACCGCTCTTTGAGAATATCGACGGAAGGACATACGGGACAATGATATCATCCGCTCTACCATCCTTCAATACGGTGTCTTCCCGCTTCCTATCTTTGCCCTTCCATTCTTGAGTCGCTAACTTCGCTGTCATAACAGAACAAAAGGGTATCTGTGAAATAGGAAGCAGGGACCAAGAGAGGTTGGAGTATTCCGAGTTGTTGTATATATTAAATATCAGAAGAACACGAGGTCAAAGCCCACCTACCTGCAGGTCAAATAGAAACACAAGGGTTAGAAGACGAAGGGCGGAGCACACACGTGTGAAAAGACCACCACTTGGGTAGACTTGGGCCATGGGCAATGGAAACCGGATGATAGCGTCGTGATGATGTTCATTACTTCAGGGGCATTGCAGTCGAATCTTGAAATCGAGGAGATTGCTATTAAGGATTGTGATGCAGTTAATTTGAAAACCGAAGGAAAGTTTTAACAAGATAAAATTTATATGTACATGTAACACGAATAGCAGGATCTAAGATACAAAAAGGTAGTCGATTACCGACGAAAATGGAAATGGATGTGGTGGCCGGGGAAGGACGAAAGAAAGACGCTGCCGAAAGATGATACCGTTGCTCACTGGACTGTTCTCCTAAGATAAACAAAAGAATGCTCGTAATCGTTTGCTTGTAGGAACTTCTTCGAGTTTCGGTATGTCTTTGAGTGCAGAAAGGATCTCTTTCTTAGCCTCTTTAAGCCTCTTTTGGGTAGCAGCTTCACTCTCATCACCGTTTCTGACCAGCTCCAAAACGATGTTACGCAGTGATCTCCCTGCCTCAGTCTCGGGAATGCGTTTTGCGAGATCTACGAGTTCCTGTTGAATTTGGAGTGGGAGATGAGGGTTGGGTACAACGAGGTCGATCACATCCCATGCTGATTCTCGTGTATTCCGAAACTGGGCGGTTTTGCACCCTTGGTCGATCAGATCTTTCCACGCGACTGTGAGGGAACTGTGCTTTTGCATCCACACAGTATCGTCTGAACTATTCGGCCATTTAGTGGTAGTGAGAACCAGGTTCTTCATCGCACTGGTACCACACAATTTACGGATCACCATGAGATTCCTGTTGTACGAGGCCTGAGCAGTTTGATGGATCTCATGCAGATATATGATACCAGCGATTTTCATATTGTTATGGTATCTATTGCATGGATAAATGAATGGCCGCATTAGAGAGCGGAAGTGGACTTACGACTGCGCAAGCCAGACGCCGATACGTCTTAATATTTCTGGGTCTTCGGAATATGTCCCATCAAAGCTGGGTGTGTCAAGGAGGACAACACGACGACTGGGATCGGCCGGATATGGAATAATAATGTGTTGAAGATCTTTGGTACAGGATTCCAAGCCATGGCCAACGAGCGCTACGGGTTTTCCAACAGCAGCGTTGATAAACTGTTCCATTTCAGTCGAGTGATGTAAAAGCATAACAGCGAATACATACTGTACTCTTCCCCACTCCAGGTGGACCCATAATGCTGAAGCAGCAAGTGAGATACATTGATATCTCGAGTATAATTAGGAACGTACGGAATGATGATATCATTTGGCCTGGTTTCTTCGGGCTTCAAGACTACATCAGTCTTCATACGATCTTTCCCTTTCCATTCATTAGTGGTGGCTTTGGCCATTGTTTAGTTGAGCGAGGAGAATTTTGGAATCGATAATGATCATGGGGTTCTATCGATTCTCAAATACCAGGATTACACGAGGTATCCATGCTGAAAGCACGCAGATGTGGGCGATTACTCCAGAAAACCATATAAAGACGAGGCTGACGAAGATTTCAAGGGCTGAAGGGTTCAAGCTCGTGCTCAATTGTCAATGACTTCATCGAAACAATCAAGTCAGCCTCATGCAACATCGACCGAAAAATTTTAGCCATGCGATATTTGTGAGCTGGGTGGGTATTGGTATGAACTACCAAACTCACAAATTGAACCGGAGAGAGGGACCTGACTGTGAATAACTCAGCGAGACTCTCTAGTGAGTAGAACGATCAGGTAAATAAACTTGAACTTGAACTCATGGTTGAAACTGCCAGCGCGTCTTAGTCATCCACAGGGACTGTGTGGGGGCGAACCTGGGCGAACCAAGCTTTGAGAGGAGATTATATTACTTACTCTAATACACTTCTACAATAGTAACAAAAAAAAATAGACCTCAAAATTCAAGCCAAGTCTCTGAAAATGCCATCAAAATAGCGTTCCAAACCGCTCGCGCCCTGAACGATCGCACCAACGACACCATCCGGTCTCACAATGATAACCTTCACCGCACTGTCCTTGACCAAATATGTTGAATAAGCATATTTGCTTTTGTCAACGAGTACAAGGTCCGCGAGCGAGTCGACTTGCAGAGACTTTGCAGACGCAGGAAGCACCAAAGCAGAACGTATTACGTCGCGATTGTAACGTTCGAGACTGCTTAATATTGGTGCTGCTTCTGCTGCCTCGGGAGTGAAGACCAGCACAGTGTGGTGTGAAGGTTGGTATACGTCGAAGAACGTGGTGGTCGTTCCACCATCTCCTTTGATGTCAACAAGTCCTGGCGCATCAGGAGCCCTATCACCAGCCTCGAGACAGGTCTCATCAAGCGTTCCATACGCATTGACAGGTCGCTTTTCCGTGACGAATTCATCGACCACGATGGGACTAAACCGGTAGTTGACGCCAAGCATGAACAGCTTGAGACCACGTAAATCATTTTGGGTGTCGCTGGGATTCTGCACAACCCGATTTAGGATCGCTGTCGTCAGTTCGAGCATCTCGGCGATGACAGGGATGCGCTCGGTGGTGTAGGTGTCAAGAAGCGCCGGTGAAGCGAGACCTTTTTCCACGAGGGCGAGCTTCCAAGCAAGATTGAACTAGAGGAGAAGCATGAGGAGAGATAGCAACGAGAATGAAGAAAGTACTTACAGAGTCTTGTGCACTCGAATTCAGCCCCTGTAACTTGTAAACATGGTGTAAAACGAAAACGAAAAGCACATACCTGACCACCTGTAGGGCTATGCACGCTAGATAAACAAATAAAACGTCAGTTATTCAAATAAGGAAAGGGAATTTTGGAAACATACTGGGCCGCATCTATCAAAAGAGAGTTGTAAGCTAAAATATTACTGAGATATGAACCTTTGAAATTACCTCCAGCAATAAATACTCTTCCTTTGCCAAGCGTATCGACCATCCGGATGTTAGGACTAAAGCAATGGGATCAGATCAGGGGGGAAGGAGATAATAATTACACTGACCGGAATTCAGTTGTATAAACTAGCTCGTGCATGGTGATATTTGTTCCCGTTGCTGCCGAGATAAAGCTGACGAGCTCATTCTCATCGGCCTGCAGTTTCTTTGCGTCCATTTCAGTTCCTATGAGGAAGAACTGGAAGCCATTTTCGCCGACTTCGTCTGTAGGCCGCAACATCACCCTGTATCGGAAGACGTCAAGCTCTGGTTACAGATGGGTCTGCAAAAAAAACTCACGATTTTGGATCTCTTTGGTCTCCGAAACGGTGCCAGTGCTGTGACATAACATTGACAAGCAGTGAGAATGGGTTCCGACAATAAGATGGAGCTACAAAACGTACCACTCTATCGATACCGTCTCCCGTCAGGCGGATATCCCCCAACAACATATGGAAATCGTCTCGAGTTTCGCCAATGAATGGCAAATCGAGTCCTTTGCGAACAACGCCTAGAAAAATGATTGAGTGTTACTCAAAGAACTTGACCCCAGTGCAGGACATACCTTTGGCACCATCGGTTCCGATGAGCCAGCTGGTTTCAAAAGTCTCCAAAACTTCATCTTCGCCTTGCTTTTTCGCTATGTGCGCGATCACGTGATCTGGGAACTGCTCGAATGAACGCAGTTCAGTGCCGAGCTCAACATAGCAGGATAGTTTTGCGAGGTGAGAGCGCAAGATGCCCTCAAGAACTACTTGTCCGACCAACTTCGGGACATTCTAAACGGATCAAATTCATCAATCTTTGAAATCATCGGAGGCTGTGAACGCAGTGGTTTTCGACTCACAAAAGGAATAGCGGGAGTTGGCTCAGTGTCAGGGATCATTATGGAAGTTGAAAGTACTTCCTGGGTTCCCCCTTTGTAACGACGAATGGGGAAAACACGTTTACCAATTTCGTTTGGCTCAGTAACACCAAGGAAATTGAGTAGTTCGAGAGTTCGAGGCTACGAGGAAACCCGATGTAAGTCTTATCAAGAAACCGCGGAGATTAAGATAAAACATACGAAGATACCAGCACCTCGTTGACCTGGGTTATGTTTCGGCGACTTCTCGATTATACGGACTGGAACACCATTGCGCAACAGAGTCAAGGCCGCCACAAGGCCAGACGGACCGGCGCCGACCTAACATTGAAGACACATTAGTATATGAGTACATACATTCATGAGAGCAGATATAATCCTCACGATCAGAACTCGGGGGCGTGAGCTTGGAGTCGACATATCAAAAAATAATGGATGTGAGATGCAAGCGGTATTAACAGATGGTATTGGAATCTCGAGGAGGTGCTGGTTCATTTTATATGCACGACCTATGTCGTTGGGTGTCAGACTGTCAGTTCAACTTACGAGGTCAGTCGGCATAAGGCAACACTGTAAACATTGCAGCAACCGCCGCCGCCGATCGTAAACGTCACCCCATCCAATCGGCGAAGAAGATGCAAAGCCTTGGGAGTCTTGGGAGTCACAATCAAAGGATTTCCCTGACCATCATCGAGTCAGCGAGAGTCAGAGTCATGGTTGCTGTTGGCAACCTGGATCTCCCATCAAATTATTCACTGCGGAGCCGGTGAGATGTATGTAGTTGTACGAAGCCATCGGACAGAGTGAAAAAATAAAAGCGTGTGTGCAGTAAAACCAAACCCTAGGAACTGACACTTGGTCATCACGATGACGTGAAACCATACTAAGTATATATGTCACTGTTGCTGGTAATGCAGAATTGTGCAGAAACAAACCCTTGAGGCAAGATTGCATTATATACTATAATACATTTCTATAATACTGCTCAGTAAGTATTCATCTTCATATGCCCGTTGCTAACAAAACAGAAATCTTAAGCCGAGTCTTTGAACTTGAAGATGCCATTGAAATAACATTCCAAGCCGCTTGCTCCCCGAATGATCGCACCGACGACACCATCTGGTCTCACAATGATAACCTTCACCTCACCCTCCGTAACCAAGTACGTCGAATAAGCATATTTGCTTTTGTCAACGAGTACAAGGTCCGCGAGCGAGTCGACTTGCTGAGACCTGGCGGAAGCAGGGAGCACCAAAGCAGAGCGTATTACGTCGCGATTGTAACGTTCGAGACTGCTTAATATTGGTGCTGCTTCTGCTGCCTCAGGAGTGAAGACCAGCACAGTGTGGTGTGAAGGTCGGTATACGTCGAAGAGCGTGGTGGTCGTCCCACCGTTTCCTTTGATGTCAACGAGTCCTGGGGCATCAGGAGCCCTATCACCAGCCTCGAGACAGGTCTCATCAAGCGTTCCGTACGCATTGACAGGTCGCTTTTCCGTGACGAATTCATCGACCACGATGGGACTAAACCGGTAGTTGACGCCAAGCATGAACAGCTTGGGACCACGTAAATCATTTTGGGTGTCGCTGGGATTCTGCACAATCCGATTTAGGATTTCTGTCGTCAGTTCGAGCATCTCGGCGATGACAGGGATGCGTTCGGTGGTGTAGGTGTCAAGAAGCGCCGGTGAAGCGAGACCTTTTTCCACGAGGGCGAGCTTCCAAGCAAGATTGAACTAGAGGAGAAGCATGAGGAGAGATAGCAACGAGAATGAAGAAAGTACTTACAGAGTCTTGTGCACTCGAATTCAGTCCCTGTAGCTTGTAAGCGCGGTGTAAAACGAGAACGAAAAACGGATACCTGACCACCTGTAGGGCTGTGCACGCTAAATAGACACATAGAATGTCAGCTATTCGAATAATGAAAGCAAGATTGAGAAACATACTGGGCTGCATCTATCAAAGGAGAGTTATTAGATAACGTATTCTTCAGAGATATGAACCTTTTAAATTACCTCCAGCGATAAATACCCTTCCTTTGCCAAGCGTACCGACCATCCGGATGTTAGGCCTAAAATCGATGGTATTAGAGTGACTGACAAAAAAGAAGATAAGACACTGACCGGAATTCAGTTATATACACTAGCTCCTGCATGGTGACGCTTGTGCCTGTTGCTGCCGAGATAAAACTGACGAGCTCATTTTCATCAGTCTGGAGTTTCTTCGCGTCCATTTCAGTTCCTAGGAGTAAGAACTGGAAGCCGTTTTCGCCGACTTCGTCTGTAGGCCGCAACATCACCCTGTATCGGAAATACATCAAGTTCTGGTTACGGATGTGCCTATGAACAAAACTCACGCCTTTGGATCTCTTTGGTCTCCGAAACGGTGCCAGTGCTGTGATGTAAGATGACAAGGAGTGAGAAAGGGCTCCGACACTGATGAAGTTACATAAACTTGCCACTCTGTCGATACCGTCTCCCGTCAGGCGGATATCCCCCAACAAGAGATGGATCTTGTCTCGAGTTTCGCCAACGAACGGCAGGTCGAGTCCTTTGCGAACAACGCCTAAAGAGACGAATAAGTTGTATGGAGAACAACGAGACCCCAATGCAAAGCTTACCTTTAGCACCATCGGTTCCGATGAGCCAACTGGCATCAAAAGTCTCCAAAACTTCTTCATCTCCTTGCTTTTTTGCAATGTGGGCGGTCACGTGATCCGGGAATTGCTCAAATGAGCGCAGTTCAGTACCGAGCTCAACATAGCAGGACAGTTTTGCGAGGTGGGAGCGCAAGATACCCTCAAGAACTACTTGTCCCACCAATTTCGGGACATTCTAAAGCGGATTAAACTTGTCAACTTTCTGAATTTTCAAAACCCATATACATGCGTTCGTTTTCAATTTCGACTCACAAAAGGAATAGCGGGAGTTGGTTCACTGTCAGGGACCATTAAGGAAGTGGAAAGCACTTCCTGGGTTCCCGACTTATAATGACGCACGGGGGGAGTACGTTTGCCAATTTCGTTGACCTCAGTAACACCAAGGAAATTGAATAGTTCAAGCGTTCGAGGCTATGAAGAAAGTCGCTGTAAGTATCATCAATAAAACGTGAAGTTAACAAGACATACATAGATGCCAGGACCTCGTTGACCCGGATTATATTTCGGCGACTTCTCGATTATACGGACTGGGATACCGTTGCGCAACAGAGTGAGGGCTGCCACAAGGCCAGAAGGGCCTGCGCCGACCTGTATGTTGCAAACACGTTGGTTTATTAGTACATATCCATGAGATCAAATAGTATAACGCTCACAATCAAAACTCGCGGAAGTGAGCTTGGAGTAGACATGAATCAATAAATGACTGGTGGATGTGAGATAGAAGTGATCAATTGATAATATCTCAGAGAGATGGTGATCCATTTTATCATAGTTTTATCATATGGGCGACCGAGGCGACCGAGTATCGTTTCATTGTTTCAAATTATAAGGTCAGTCGGCACAACGCGCAAGGGCCATCAGTGCAAATATTGCACTGCCGCCGGTCGGAAACATCCGAGTCGTTTCCCCAGTTATCGCGTCACATCATACCAGATAATGGCAGCAGATAACTCCAGAGAGCTAGAGTCGTTGCTGTTGTTGCACAGCTGAATCTCCCATCAAATAATTCATTGCGGAGCTGGTGAGATATGTAGTTGTACGATGCGGCATTGGGCAAGATGAAAAACAGACACACAGTAAAACCAAACTCGATGAATTGATACTGGTCCGAGTCGGCTCACAATCATGACGCGAACTCGAAGATTTCAGTACGAGTGGCAGCTGAGTGGCTTGAACACAACCAGTGACTTAGACTGGCATGATGCCCGGAAGTAAATATCGAGGAAGTTCACCTTCAAGAATCCTTGAGGGTGATGCGAATGTTCACAAAGAGAGATATAATGGTGCATCATATTGCCAGAAACTAATTATACTATGTACGAAGCCAAAGTCCTCGTCGATACTTTATCTTCGAGCCAATGATACACACTGGGCATGGACATACATGCACCGGAAGTAACGTAGATTGTATACATCTAATATATATGTGTCCGTTGTCATCTTATCCATTACTTACAAATACCTGCGGTTTGACCTTGCTGATACTATCTCCAGTAATGGTCGCCCTTGTACTATCCAGTAGAAGCCGAGAGTTATGGCGCAGGCATGCATATTTTGGCGCAACAGTGATGAGAGTGGGCATTTGACTGGCGTTTGTATTCATGGACCGTCATGTCGTTCTGGAAGGGAATGAAGGTTCAAGGTACCCAAACACAGTAAAATGCAGACTCACACATAACTAGCCGTCGCCCCATCCGAAATTGACGGCTCAGAATCTTGTGTATGTTCGGTAAGTATGATGGTTGGCTGGTGATTTTGTTCGTTCTTCTCAACGCCCTAGATTCGATGTATTCTCAGTACTAGCAGCCACTGATGCGGAAATTACCATACCAACTCTGGATCGTGATCCTGAGCACGGCGAAACCCGCTGTTGACAGCAGCCTCAAAAGCAGCAGTTGCGGCCAAGCTTGGTCGCAAATGTAGAGTATGTGTATCTGACCAACTTTTCCCTCTCCCCCGAGAGTTCAACATGGCGACTGCGAGATTGTCAGATTGATATATCTGGATGTTATTTGTTTGCGATAATAGAATATACGCACGCAATGTGTTAGTATACAGCTTGCTTTTGCAGATTTGGAATGGCATCCTGTACCAGCAGTCAGTTTAGCGCGTCCACAACAAGCACATCTCTACTCACCAATAGAGATAGCCTCGCTTACCAAGATATGCAACCATTGTTGCGATTTGAATGATTGTTACGAGTATTCCACGATTCAGAATGAAGAAAAACAGACTTCGGAGTGCGGACTTCGACCTGCAAGAGCAGCAGTCGCTAAATAATCAACGTACAAAACTGAAAACCCTGATATACCTGCGGATGCTTCCCCGAGCAGAAGCCAAAATGTAGCATAGCGAGACAGTTGCAAGGATATCTGATATGATCGCAAAGGACTCCGCCATGGAGAAAGTGATCTCAAACGATGGTGTAAATGCAATTTATCGACGGAATGACGGAAACTTACCTGCATATCTATCCCTGATAAGGAAGTAGTAGGTAGAATGGCAATATAATAGGTTTCAACTTAATCACCATCAGTACCTGAAACGATAACCCTGCACAATTGACATACCACAGGCACAGACTGGAAGAGCCCAAAAATGTGAGTAAAAGAAGAGAAAGAATTGACTAATGTGATACCTAGTCCACCCATTGCTGTAAACACCTGCCCGGAAGTGAGTTTGCACCGTTCATAGGATTGGTCTGATGGCTTACGATGATAGCTGGGATAATCTTGTCAAACGGAGAGAAGATCGCGTATTGTCGCGTCACTAAGAAGGGTTGAGTCTATAGCGGCGTTGGTATTTTCAACTACGGACCCAAGTATATTCGTGTCGCAAAAAACACCTGAGCTCTAGGAAATTCGAATGATCGTTTGGTCAATGTCCAGTAGCCGAATTTCTGGACACCTACATACAGGTAACCAGCGCAGTTGCCGCATTCTCTATTAACCACGAACTGATGTGCCGTCAGATATACTCGCACTGGTTATATCAGGGATCTCACAGAGGTATGATTTCGAATGCCGTTGGATCACCATAATTTTGTATCTGAGGCGATCATCAACGTCGAGTCCGTGGGGTACAAAAATGTCTCACAAAGTAGTAGTGGATTGTCTCCGACATTAGACCAGTGGTCAGAACATCTAGAAGGCTGGGAGAGGGGTCGGGGACTAGACAGATAGATATAATTGAACACGCACACCATTACGCCGACCTCAAGGGCGTGACATCGTCAGTTCATGAGACGCAAAGTCGATATGCAGAAACAACTTACTAACACCTGCAGCGTCCAACGGTCGTTACCCCGAGTATAATAAATATATCCCTGCACAATGGTGGTACCGACAAGTCTGAAAGTAGGAAAAATCCATGACGAGCGGAAGATGAAGGACACGATAGTGCACTCACACCACCCCAACGAAGAACCCTAGACAGAAGTTTAGTCGAACTCACTGTGGGGCATAGTTGTGAAGGGGCTTACCCCAGAAAAGCGGGGCATAAAACGTCCCAATAACGAAGGGATACAACATCGAGCACAAAAAAGAGTAAACAAGATATTCTACATATACTTCTCCCGCAAGTTGAAGATGGGGCTTTAGGCAATGTCATTCAATTTCTTCCCTGTAAAACTTTACTTGTCGGGTGAGAGGGAACCCACGGGTCTGGGGATCATTGGCACAACCTTGATATATATATGGAACAGACATGCTGTCGCGGGATGCAAGCGGGATGTATAGACAAAATCAATTGAATACTTGGCGAGTGTGCCATACAGTACTCACGTTATCTCTCCAAAGAGCCAAGAAGGTTGTCAAGGTGCTTACTTATTATTGCACGGAGAGCGGCGGATGCATTCGTGACCTTGGCTCAAAGCACTCAAATAGGTAACGAATTGTTGCATGATCATTGGTACTTCATACTTGCGACGCTGCAAAAATCGAGCAACAACCAAACATTTTAAACGGGCGAGTTAGGCCGCCAGTGCACTGCTGTCGATAATAGTATTGGCACAATGATAAAGCGCCTGGCGACTCACCGACAACGAAGTAGAATTTGGATCTGATCATTTATATGCGTGCGCATAAGAACACAAATTTATGACCTCGGTAGAACGCAGCCAATGGTAAGCATTAGAAGATTAGAACCCAAATAACTTCGGAAAGCCGCATCGGAAATTGTTTGAAAGTATCATCTTATCCGCCGATAATTGAGTGATAACATGTCGGTCTGTTGTTGAGGATGACTGGTGACCTTCAAGTTGGCAAAGTTGCTATTGCGTCTGCCAGTGGCCACTCCAGAAATTCGGAATCAAATGATGGTTGAATTGAACCAGAGACATGAACTGACCGTGAGAAAGTTTGTTAGTGGTCACTTTTCCTTCTCAACTAATACTTACTTGGTTCAGCACTACATTCGGTCAAACTTGTATACAGGTACTTAGCTGCCATGGATAAAACAAAATCAAAGCTGGCAGCGTTCTTCGATAACGATGACGAAGAATCTTCGTTCCCAGTGCGATGGATACGCATTTATCATGACTGAACATTACAAACTTACCAACACCTACATCCATTAGCAAAGGACAGTCGATGATCAGAAACTATCACAGTACGCGCAAGGAACTGTCCGAAAGTCCCGCAGAGAGAAGGAAAAGGAGGCTGCTGACGCCAAGAAACGCGAAGAAGAAGAAAATGCAGCTCAAGCCTATGCCGACTTTCTGGACGCATTCGAAGGGGACGATGCCAGCCGGCGCAAATCAGGCGCAAACTTCGTTCGCGCCTCCAACGATTCTAAGACGCCATACACGCCTGCTGCTGGTAAAAGCATGCTGCAAACAGAAACTTCTTCGCGTTCAAGAGGGGCGTTTCGAGGAGATGATGTTACTGTAGGTAATTCGGGGCTCATATGAAACTGATCTTACAATTTGTCCTAGCAGCCTCCATCTCCGCCGCAAGGCAGCGCACCTAAGCCCAAAGGGAAGCGTGCCATGGATGCTTTTCTGGAGGAAATTAAGAGGTATTTGTTAGAGTGTCTCTCATTTGGCGTCCCTAACAATCAGCCACAGAGAACAAGCAGTACGGGAGGCTCGATATTCTCGAGGTGGTAAGCTATTCTATTGAAACTAGGATTCTAGTATCCTTACAGAACACGCTTGATAAAAGCACACGGTAGATCTGTTACTGCATTAGCAGGTGGGTTTATCGTTTACATATTAGTAGCTGATATTCATATAAAATTTTAGCCTACGACGGACAAAGTGGTAGCAAGGATCGTGGCGACCCAGAGGTATGTGCTATCCAATAATATATCTACGATAACCATCCTGAGACCTTGAAAGACATGCAATGTCTTTGTAGCGAACTTGCCATCTAATGTGACCGAGCAGTCTCTGGGGACATTTTTTGCTCGACAGGGACCTGTTGGATCTGTGAGTTTATCCGGCAAATTTGCCTCAACGCGATGTTCAAAGCTCTCTAGGTCAAAGTCATGTGGCCACGCGGTGACGTCGTTTCTGGACCAGGAGGGGATATGACTGCATCTCGTCGAAGCAAAAATACGGGACTTAGTGGTTTCGTCTCTTTTATGAAGCGCAAAGATGCGGAGTCGGCTCTGAGAGAACTGGACGGATTTGAGTGGGGTGGTTCAGTCCTTCGTGTCGGGTGGAGTAAAGCCGTTCCAATGGCAGCCAAACCTCTCTACGGTGAATAATGGTGGTTTTTACTTCTGTCTCCTGTAATGCTCACACCTGACAGTCGCTCAACGATCAAGATCGAGATCCGCAGACCATCGTGATCGGGGGAGAAGTCGAAGCAGGTCATACGAGAGGCGTCGGTCTCGCTCGCGCTCCGGAGGGGCTCGATATCGATCATCACGCCGTTCACGAAGTCGCTCATGGAGTCGCAGTCCCTCGCCATCACGGCATCGTCGTTCTGGACGGTATCACAGTCGTAGTCCTCGTCGATACAGGTCTGGAAGCCCGTCTCGCAGAAACGAAGACGAAGAAGAAGAGGCCCCGGTGACGGATGGGTTCATCCGCGCAGTCGCTGCCGAAGTGAGAGGTCATGGACTAAAGTATGAAGAGAGTTTGAAAGGGTGGGAGAAAAACAACCCAAAGTACACTTTCCTCACACAACGCAAGGTAGGCTTTCGATTTGTTTTCTCAAAACGAACGCACCGCTCAATATCATATCAGCACCGGCGACATGTGTATTACAGAGGTTTAGTTGAGCGAAACGACATCACGAACTCAGAATTTGATGATGATGTAAGGTTTTTCCCTGTGGCCAAATCCTGTTGGTGAAGTTCACGATATAACCAGGGTTACAACTCGGCGTACTCCACTGACTCGGCTGAGGACTCGGAGCAAGAACGCGTTCGGAAAACAGCGCTCGGAAAGCTTGCTCGGAAGAGATTTGAAGCGATGCTCCGAGGCCTTACTGGAAAGCGCGGCGAACTCGCGCGATGTATGACGTTTAGTTTGGAACACGCCGAAGCTGCGAAGGAGGTGCGCAGTGAAAAATAGAAGCCATTTTGATGAGACCTGATTCTTTTCATTTATACATTTCAGGTGTCTGACATAATCATTTCTTCGCTATTGGTGGACGGAACCCCTGTACCGCGCAAAGTGGCTCGGTTGCATCTCATTTGTGATATTCTGCACAACTCAGCAGCACCCGTTCCAAGTGCTTGGAAATTCCGTCAAGAACTTCAATCAAGACTCGGGATCGTCTTTGACCACTTCTCAGCAATATATCACTCCTTCCCAGGTCGTATCACCGCGGAAACATTTAAAAAGCAGATCACCGCCGTGGTGGATATTTGGGAAGACTGGATAGTGTTTCCACCGGAATTCACGACTGAGCTGCGTGCGAGGTTGGATGGTTTGTCACAGGCTGAGATGCAGCCCGAGGGGACACAAGATAGCGGAGAAGCTAAAATAGCACAACCGGACTTTGGCTCACGTTTCAAGGCTACATCCTTTCAACCGGCTCAAGATGTTGTGGCGGTGGCTCCCCTCGAGCCAACCAGGGGGGATGATGTAGAACCGATGGACGAAGGTAGCGACGTGGATGGGAACCCTATCGACGATGTCGATGGTGATCCATTGGACGAAGATGTGGACGGCATGCCTGTTGAAGATGTGGATGGCATGCCTATTGATGATGTAGATGGCGACCCTATGGATGATATGGATGGTACACCATTGGACGGGGATGACATTGACGGCGCTCCCGTGGACGATGATATTGATGGTGCTCCTGTAGAGATATAAGGCTGTGGTTGTCTCGGTGGAAAGCTTTTAGCAGAGAATTACTGTGTCTGTGCGAATCTACATATTATTTACCCTGTCTAGTTTGACTAGCAAGTGTTTGGGAACATGCTGCGTCTCAATTGCAAATGGGACGTACTAAGCAGCAAAGGAGGTTGTGTCCTCGAGATCTCTGAATTGCCTGACCAGCGATGATCACGATCCATTGTAATTGACGTTGTATTTTATCGAACATACGCTACTACAAAACGTCATTTGTTTCCAGTGATAGGGGTATGTGGTGGGTTAGAGTTGATTGTATAGTATAAATGTCGTATTCCTGTTCCACAGACACCCCCAAAAACTATCCTGGAACCATTAATTTCCCGAACATTTCAACGACGAGCAGGGCGGGAGGGCGAAGAAGCCTGCTTAAGGATGGCATCCTTGGCCGATTCAACAGCGGATTCGGAGCCTGTTCAGGAGATGGGTGAGCATTATTAAAGGTGGAACGAGAAAAAAATGCCTACCAATGATAACGATGGTGCTGTTCTCTCTGCTAACCGTGATATCGGCACCGGTTTCATTACGCAGACGAGCGACGTTCGAACCCTTGGACCCCACGATCCTGGGGAAGGCTGAACGATCGGGAAGAGTGAGGTAGCCGACATGAGACATAGCCTCGGCCTGCTCAATGGCTTCTTTGATGAGTCCTTGCGCACGTTCCAAGCCAGCATCGTCCTTCGCCTTAAGCGTCCACTCCGAATCACCGTCTTCAGCTTCTTGGTAATTCGGTATGACCTGCCACGTAGCTTCAACAGCGCTGTCGTCCTCGGCGTCATCAATGCGGGCGGTGGTCGCGCCTGCTTGAGGTGGAGGGTTGATCGGTATCGCTGACTTCTGAGGATGAGCGGACTGATCAACCTGGACTCCAAAGGAACGCAGTTGCCGGAAGAAGCTGCCTTGTTGCGAGATGACATGGTGATATTTGAGGGGGACAGAGACCACCGCTGACACAGCTTCGGGAGCAGGGGCTTTGATTTGAGCCTACGCAACGTGTGACGTTAACAAAACCGATATAAGAACATCACCTGAGATAACTTGCCTTCAACTCCGCAATCGCAGCCTCACATGCTGCCCGAGTACCAGACACTTTGACGATGTTGGCAGGGTCAACCTGTTGGACTTCGCTTGCGTTGTCTGCCGTTCCAACTTGATTGTATGAACGTGAGCCAGGGAATTGGACCTGAACGCCGGTACGATTTTGCAAGTCGTTGAGATGTTGCCCACCCCTGCCGATAAGGTTACGATGCTGAGCAGCAGGAATTTCAAGAGCCAATACGACGCGATCCCGCAAGGTTACTACCATCGCCTCGAGTTCAGCCTTGACCTTGGCCACGAGTTTAGGCTCTCCTCGCAGGCGGACTTCGTCGGAAGTCTCTCCTTGGCGAGGGCTATGAGAGAGTCAGTGCATATAAGCCCCGACAATGGACAAAACATACAATCTAACCAAACCAGCCTGAATCTTGGGGTCGGACGGGCCACCACAACGATTGATGAGTTCCTTGAGGCCTTGACCGCCAGCCCCGATGATAGTGCGATGATATTTCGTCTCGATCGTCAGGGTTGCCGTGGTCTCCTCACCAACCTGGTCAGAGACAGCCATAATCGCGGCCTTGGCAGCGTTGATGCCCTTCTTGGTACCACGAACAGTGATTTGAGTAACAGCACCAGTATCATCGCCAGCTTTATCAACGTCGATCTGGGCACCAGTGTCGTCCTTGATCTCGTTGATGCTCGCTCCGCCTTTACCAAGGATACGCGCCACAGACCGAGTGGGAACCGTGAATTTCAAGACGTTGTTAGACTCTTTCTCGAATTCAACAGCGTCCATCAATTCGGACTTCGCCCCAGCGACACCCTTTTTGCCACCCTTGATAAGGACCTCATCCGACTTGAGCTGCTCGCGGGTTTTGCCCTCGCCGTTTTCGGCCGACTGACGAGGGAAAGTAATTTTGACAGAGTACTTTTCTTCCAGTCTAATGGCGTATTTGCCACTTTGACCAATCAGTGAGGCGTGGTATTGGTTGTGGATTTTGAGGATTTCAGAGGTTTCGTCAGCCTGTTGCATTGTCAGTGAGGGAGGTCGTATATTGACCAGAATATAAAAGACATACAAGCCTTTCGACTTGTGCCAAAATTCTCTGTTTCGCCTCCTCGACATTTTCTTTGCGACCAGTAATCTAGGGCGCATTTCAATTGAAGAAGTTCGGCTAGGAGATAATAGTCATCCATACCTTGACGGTTGACTTTTGATGAGCGGCCTTCTTTTTCTTTACGACCTCTTTATCCTTCTCATCATTATCATCAGACACGTCGACCTTGACACCAAGTACATCCCGAAGCTTGTTGACACCAGCGCCCTGGGCGCCAACAATACGGCCGACATACTCGCGATCAATGTCAAATTCTGTGGACTGTGGAAAAATATCATAAGCCGTAGTAATGATGATCAAAAGCTGGTCAACTTACATAGCTACTGACGATGGCATCGTTTTTCGCATCCTCCACAACCCTGGTGATCTCTTTGACGGCACGGTCGACATCGGCGGTGGCTCCACGGACGAGGATAACATCTTGGCTCGATGCATCTCCAACCTCTGCACCGACCTTGATCGAAAGAGTCGTGTCCTCGCCAATGATCCTGAACAATATACTTTAGCTAAACCTCAGTTTATTTTAAGCTAGACTTACGCATTCAGAGTAGTGCGGCCTTTACCAAGGACAGCCTCATGCCATTGTTTCTCGACTGCAATAGTCTCGCTCTTGACGTCGGCAGCATCCTTGGCAAGCTTGAGCAGCTCCTGGGACACTTCGTCGAGATGTTTCTCTTTCTCGAGAGGCGAGGGAGACGCAGACGGGCTGAGGGGATCGTAGACCAGTAAAACCGCGGATTGTTCAGCCGTTTCAGGTGGGAAGAAGACTTGGACATTGTGCGCTTCATGGAATTGCTTCAATCTACGGGAACGTTACCTGAGCATGCAGTCCAGCTTGTGAAGGTGAGAAAATCACGCACTTCTTAGCATTCTTGCCCATAATGATCCGGTGGACAAGCCAGTCGATAGAGACTTCCTTAGTAGCGCCGATGAGTTTACCAATCAATCCCGAGACTTCTCTGACGACGGCGTCCACATTTGGTTTCTCACCCACGATGTCGATGTTGAGCACGGTAGCTTGCGCCACGAAAGCAGGAGAGGGCGTGAAGACAGAAACACCAGGGTGAGCAGTGCTGAGAGTCTTTGGGTAACCGATGCGCGTCATATAGGTCAGCAGCTGCTTGGACAGAGCGATAGGGCCAGGGAGAGGGAATTCATGGATGTACTGAGAGTTCGCCTTTTCCATGACAACGCCGAGACCAGCAGGCAAGTCCTCTGCTTTACCCCAAACAACGACATCATCGCTGGAATCGTTGGCGACAACGACCGAACATTTGCTCTTTGCGATGATCTCGTCAACCGCCTTGCCAGAAAGAAGGCGATGTTGACGCTTAGGGAGAGATAATTTGACGCTCGTGATGCCCGCCTTGAACGCTTCGATAGTACCTTTGATGCTTTCGATAACCCGGACGACGGCCTCACGGTCGCCGCTGACTGTAATTTCGCGGTCAGCAGCGTTAAGAGCCAGGTTCACGTCGCCGCCCTGTGCAGCCTCAAGGAAGACTGCACGGCGAGCAGTGACGAAGGGCAAGATATGGACGGGGATGTCGCGAACGCGTTGAGTAGTCCTGGATGTCCTGGCAGAGATAATGTCATTGAGTAATGCCTGTGCTTCGTATGCCAAGGGCTGAGGTCCAGTGAGTGTGATAGGGACCGTGATCTCATCTTCCTCGTCGTCACCAACGGGAGAAGCTGAGCCATTCGGGGTTCCGTTAGCATGGCCGTTGGCGGGAGCTGCCGCGTCCTTCCGAGGGATGTCTACCCTGACGCCGGTCTGATCCCGCACCTGTTTCAACGTTGCACCTTACACACCGGTAAATAACCGATGAGGTAATATATAAGTAAACTGAGCAGACCTTTCGGGCCAATGATGGCGGCAATGGTAGACGCCGGAGCATTGAGAGTGAGAGTGACCTTTATTGGATAGCAACATCAGCCATCATGACTAAAGCTAAAAATAAATAAAAATCAGGCCACTAACCGTCGGGCTCAACATGGCGAGAAGGCTCCGTTTAGCTTTGTCAAGTTCCTTCTGAGACTCAGACTTCATGTGGAAAGTAGTCTGGCGCGTTCGCTGGTTGGCAGAGGCCTCGAGTTTGACCTTGTGCTTGGCCATGACTTGCTTCATGACATCACCAAGAGAGACAACCTTTCCATCTCTACCGGGGGGAGGAAGTTCGATGGCGGACAGTGTGAACGTGTCGGAAATCACCGGAGTTGTCTTGACGGCAGCCTTGATGCGAGGGCCAGCATTTGCACCCCAAGCAGATTTGGCGGGTCCATTAGCGGCGGGCGCTGAAGGCGCAAGAGATGGAAAGGCCGAGTGAGAATCCGTATCAATATCCGGTGCAGCTCGAGTACGAGGTTTTGCGGGTGTAGCCTCGTTCAGAGAAGGAAATGGGTCCGGAGTCCCATCAAGCTCGTGTCTCTTCTGTAGCGATGTATAAGTTTATATGCATAACATTGGGTGTTGTTTAATAGCTGGGCATGAGCGCACCTGAAGGTCTGCAGCTGAAAGGGCCATGATTGTGGGTTTTGCGGGTGTCCAAAGCGAATAACCTTTGACGATAATACCTATGCGTTATGTTCAGAAGGGAGAGAACACAGCGCGTTGAAAACCAAGAAATAACCAGAAAAATGTATACGAGAAAGTGTTTGGGAAGGAAACCGGACATAGACGTGTCTCTATACTCTTCGCCTAATAGACGTGGGAACTCATTGCCTTTCTGGGATACCGCTATTCTCAACTGCTTTTGTTGTTGTACTGCTAACATATTTTCTGTGCAGTCATGCCTTTCTATCAGATGCTATGTATTGCCAGTCATTTCCGAGAATACGTGAGAAGTTGTTCTGCATGGTTTATGTGAAACTAACCACAGGTTCCATATACCAGAAACACATTAAAGACTTGGTCTCTACGGCTGCTACACATGTGATGGATACTGGCGGTGTTGTCCGCAACATAAAGTTTTTGGGAACACAGACCCTTCCCCAGAAAATGCAAAGACATAGGCAAACCTACACCCATGGAGAGTGAGTTGCTGCACTCATCTCCTTTTCAATTCACTTTAACGCGTTGGCACCTACAGTTATTGGACAATGCATTTCGACACCTCTCCTCGGACTTTAAGAACACTTGGAGGTATAATGCGACGCGACCCGCGTGTCATCCGGTGGACAATGCTTAAACTAGGCGAAAAAGTTGAAGATGTAGTACTCCCACCAGAGAAGACAGTCCACCGCCCAGATTACCTCCGAAAAGTAGGAAGTTCCAAAGATGCAGACCGAGACTACCGCGAATCTTGGTCGGATGTGATCTGAGGAGCAAATCCGTCATCTTATCGTCATTTATAGATCTACTTAATGACTATCTCGCTCTCGCGCGTCCCACATTGTAACGCACCGCATGTATGCCGCTGGAATCAAGATCCATGAGAAGCGTTGGAATTATGCGCTTTCACCCACTCGACCACACCCCACAGATCATTTACCACAGATAATCCTTGTATATTCTCTCCGTCTTCCCTCCTTTCACTCTCACCTTCTGGGCCAGGCCGCCGAATTAACAAAGCCTCCATGCCAGCGGACTGTGCCCCGTTGTAATCACTGCACGTTATAGGTTCATTAAGTGCGTGTAGGTGAATAAAAAGGCTTACCAAACAAGCTCGTCACCAACATGCACAACTTCTTGTGGAGATACAGTATCAGCGACGTTTCCGTCAAGGTATGTCGTCTTTTGGCAAGCTCTTTGAAAAATTTCTACGTCAGGCTTCTCGATCCCAACTTCTTCGCTCAGAAGCATGGGATTAAAGTATTTCGAGACGTCGAGATCGTCCAACGCCAGCCCTACATGCACCATTACATTCCCGGCGGTACTCGTATTGACATAAACTCACTCATCCGCGCATCCGTATTGCTGATCAATGCAGTACGGATCTTCATGCGGTGCAACTCGCGCACTGTATGCACATGGAGATGCTGTCAGTCTTATGGTTCATACGGAAAATTCGTTGCGACCTACGCACGAATATTGATTCGTCAAACAGCTTATAGCCTTCTTTAGAACTGAAACGATGCAGAAGTTTGGGGACCATTTCAGGCAACGATGATTCTACCGCTGTTGTTTATAATATCAGAAAGCGCATGCAGCGGCACGCCAGTGGAAGAAACAAGCCTGTTCTGTCTGCCCCTGCGCCGATAGCCGTTCGTTTGATGACCTCGGCCCACCATCCTTGTGCGCCGTTATCGCTTTTATAAACAGGCATTTCTTGTTGGACCTGTTTCAAAGCTTTCACGGGTTAGTTTCGTGTCAACGGTCCATACATTACCCTGCACATACCAACTTTGAACGACTGTTTGATTGAATTGGGGTCGAGGTCACCGATAAATGGTGCAAACGTTTGCGAATACTGGATATAAATTGGCAGTCTCGGTGTCACCAATGTGTGCAAGGCATCGAAGGTGACTAGTCTAATCATCATGGTGATGTCAATTCAAGAGCTCAACAACAGCGTGCATAAGGACCATATATGTATCGACCGTGAATCTAGTACTTATGAACTCGTAGTTGCCGTTATGACCTTAGAATGACTGGTCGGACCTGAAATAATCTGGGCGTGACTTTATTTACTGTGTCATACACTTGACAGCACAATTTGTACTTGCGCAGTTTCCTGTTTCTCATCCAAAGGTTCAAGCAAGGTCCAAGCCTCTCCATTCCTCGTATCTTATCGACCCCAATCTGTAGTTTAGCCGCCCAAAGGTTCCATCTCATTGGTACATACTTGGCGTTGATAAGGTCACTGGGTGTGGCTGTTATAGTGCAGGGACTCTAGGGTACACGCCTCAGGCGTTAACGCGCGGCAGGAACACTGCAATTCTGTTCTCGACGCCCTTTCGTCTGCAACTTTCATCATGGATGAGGCGTCAAGTTACGACCCTCAATCCTTGCGCAGAACTCAGTCCACAGGCGATATTCCTACGGAACCGGTTCAGCCTGGAAGAGCACGAATATCTGCGTCATACCGACGGTCGGAGCATAGCGGTCATGTTCTTGATTCAAGTATATTCGTCAGACCAGTATTACCTGTAGCGTGAGTGACTCTGATGCCTCAGAAGGATCTGTTGACATCAGGATCCATCCATCTGCAGTTCACTTGAGGAGGTTCCTTCGTCGTGGGCACTTCCTCCCATAGCCATCGGTAGTCCCGCTTCTACTACTACTGAGCCTCCAAGTCCACGGAGACGCCGTCGGCGCCGTCGTTCTTTGCTTTCTCGAGCCAAGATATTCTTCGGAATAGGGCCACACGCCTCGAAAACGAGGAAAGCGCTGGTATCTGTAACGTGGGCTATACTCTTTGGCTTCCTACAGGTATGCTTTGCCATTAAACTACACTTTAGTTTACCGGGCCTGTCTCAATGCCACGCATAGATCACAGGCATCATCGCTGTTCTCAGTGTCGCTTCACATGTCAAGAGCCCCACAGATGCGGATGTATTGCAGACCAAGGCATGCGGGAGGCCTCTTGTTGCGTGGAATTGCATCTGGATTGCTCGGGTCTTTTTGTCTTCAGGCCTAGCCTATTGGAACTACATCAGGATACGCAAAGCGTAAGTTAGATTCGATCTGATCTGCGAAGATATGTCTTATGTTTGATCGTTAGAGAGATTCAGCGGCGAGCAGACATTGAGTCAGGCGCCCGTACAGGAACCAACAGTAATCGCAGTCTATCCGACTCCGACAGCCGCCCGCGACACCAGGACAGACCTCGAAGATCCAGAAGTGGGATGACTTCATCGAATCCGCTCGCCTCGGACACATCCCAGCAGAACGAGCCTACTGTGCCATACAACCATGTATATGCCCGGTATGGCTCCATTTCATGGTCGATAGTGACGGCATTAAAAGTCTTTGGCGTTTAGATTGTCTCTCCTTTCCTCCATGCTTACGTTAACTTGGTTTTTGACCGCGCATATACTCGAATACACGACTATCGATACATGCCGCGTCTCCTCGCCCTTAGTATGGTGGCTTACCTTTGCCATTTTGTGCACGATGTATTTCCTGGTTTTAGAAGTCATCCTGTTCGGATTCTTGGTGTTCATGATCTTGCCTTTCATCATGGTTTGTAACTTTACCAAATGGAACATCTCACCACGCACTAAACTACCTTTGATTTTAGCTGTTCTACACCATCGTTTTGCTGTGCCTTGGCCGCCATCCTCTGCAAAATCCACACTACATCAAACCGGAAATCGGCAAACTTCCCAAGTCCATCGTCGACCGTATCCCCCTCGTCATCTACATCCCACCTCCGCCCGACGACGAATCGCCGATATCGTTCCCAAAACCTATCCACAACTATCCCCCCAAACCCCCAGCACCCAAAGTCGCAAAGAAGCGCTTCGCATTTCTACGGAAGAAGGCATCGAAGGATAAAGGATCGGCGAATGGGCGTAGTAGCGCAGAAGGAAAGAACCCCAACGGGAAAGGAGCGGGTGGTGTGGATAATGAACTAGAGACCTGGGAAGACCTGTGGGAGCAAGGAGAGTACCCCTTTGTTCGGCTCGAGGGTAATCGCGCTACATGTGCCATCTGCTTGATGGATTTCGAAGAGCCTAAGAAAGTTGGTGGGGCTTCTACGAAGGCCTCAGAAGGTGAGAAGCCAGAAGAGATGAAGCAGACGCAGGAGGGAAAAGAACCCTTTCCCGCGATAGCCTCTGGGGAAGAAACCACAGAGATTGCTGTTGAAAACATCACGGAAGAAGAAAGGGAAAATCTACCGCGATTGGAAGATGCCGGAGAAGGTCCACAGCCTTTGCGGTTGCTTGCCTGTGGTCACGTTTTCCACGTATGTTCCCCACTTCTATCAGTGGGTTGATTGTCTCACTTTGATTTTTAATCCAGAAAACATGCATCGACCCCTGGCTCACCGACGTGTCTGGCCGTTGTCCAGTCTGTCAAAGAGCCGTCGAGATGGAAGATGTCGAAGACCGAAAGAAGTCAAGGCGAAGAAGACGTTCGTAGCTTCGAAATGCTCAACGAGATACTGATATGGCATCACCCATAGCTGGGATGCGTTGCGATAATCTAACGTAATAGAAGATTCGACCTCACATTACTGTATTAACAATTTTTACATCGGACATACACCGAACGTTCATTTATTTAGTCATCTGTGGGATAGACATCCTACAGGTCGAGGTGAGTCGCACCATGATACGACGATTTGATGTCTCAGCTGTGTGACAAAGCGACCTTGCCGCCGGGAGGTTGTCTTTCCAAGCGTTAGTCAAAACACCAAAATTTGATATGTTTTGTCCGTTTAAAGGCGGACCAGATCGCAATGCTTATGATCGTATTACCAACCAACATTACTGGACGTTCCACCTTTTAACATCCAAGCACAAATGTTGCCCTTCTTTTTTCGATTTTCAGGTTAAACCATGTCGCCCACTTCATCTGAAAAACGTTTGGCCCACGAGTCGGAAGACTCTGGTACGCCACCCATTGGGTCAGATGCTGCCGGAGACGGGCCACCCCCTATCGATCCCCGCCACGACCACCCATTCACACATGGATTTTTTGACAAGGATCCAGGGACTGTGGCTGCCAGATCAGCATGGATAAAGACAGTCGTTGCAGGCATTGTTCTGGTCATTTGTGTGATCTGGGCCGTGTTATCCATGTACTGGGCAGCGTTAGGGAGAACATCAGGGCATATACACAACCTATCAGGTTATGTCGTTGTAAGTACGCGTTTACTGGCTTGGAATCATGGCGCTTACTCCAATCATACAGGACTTTGATGGCGGCCAAATCGGCCAGGCCGTCACACAGACCTTCGCTGATATTCACAGCCCAAACCAACTCACGTGGCTTATAAAGGATGCCAGCGAGTTTCCCAACGGCCCTAGTGATGTAGCTGCTGCACTACTTGACGATCGCTGTTGGGCGGCTATAGCGAGTGCGTTCACTTTATACTTTTCTCGTTTTCAGCCGCTCACGCGGTTTGCAGTCAATCCCGGAGCCAGCAATGCACTGAATGCTGCTGTTAATGCTGCTGATGCATCTTATAATACCTCACAAGCTGTTACAGCTTATACTACCACTGCAAGGAACGAAAATATCTAGTATGTAGCCTTAACATGTCAATTTGATTGGCGATGACTGATGAATTTGTTTCAACTCGCAGTCGTACAGTGATCAGTCAGAACGTAGGTTTTTATTTATCATAAGAGGGTTTGATCTTAACCTACATCATATGTAGATCAATACGCCGTTGATACTGGCTTCGCAAAATTTTGCCTTACAATTTTCTAGGCAACTTGCTGCGCGACCAGACATAGCGACTCTGTTGAGCACTGCACCTGGATTGGTGACTCGGCCCCTATATTATATTGTGGATGATTTAAGACCTTTTGATGTACCGGTGTAAGTTACTTATCTATTGGCTTGAACTCTGTCATAACCTGAGAACCTTTTCAGGGCAGCGGCTGTAGACTTTGTTGGATTGATTTATCTACTTATACTTGCGGTTCGTCTCTTTTCCAATGTTTGTTAGATGTATTCTCAAATCTGACTCTTTTTTGGCAGTTAATGATGACCGTAAGTAGTTCAAGCTTACCAGTAGTTGAGCTTATCTTCCATGATATTCAGAATCAACTTTTGGCCGCTCGGGTCGAAACTGGACTCGCCCGTCGTTTAACCTTAAAGTCGCTCATCCTCATGCGGCTTCTCGCCCCTTGCATTATGTATTTTCCCGTTACTGTAAGTGAATCGTTGACTATATGCGCCCTCAAATCGAACGATCGGCATCTAGTTAATGTACGGCCTCTTAAGTCAGGCATTTGGCGTGCCTTTTAATCGAACGTTAGTGTGTTGCCTGCTTGCATCAGAATTCAATCACCAATTTTTTACAGGTTCGGACACGCAGGATTTGTTATCTACTGGATGATGTCGTGGTGTGGGATGATGGCTCTGTGAGTTTCAGTTTTTTTAAATTTGTACTTGTCGTGTATTCCTTATTCCATGAAATAGTGGCCTGGCACTCGAATCTGTGCTCACATTACTAACGAACAAATTCCTCGCTTATTTTTTGGTATTGTGGATAATCAGTAGGCCTATCTAGCAGCCTGAAACCCGGAATGCAGCAGTTGATGTTCACATCGTTGATACAGCAAATGTCTCTGTTTCTTTCTATCCCATCGAAGTCCTACCTACGATATTCAGGTACGGGTATGCGATGCCCTTTTACAACGTGTCCAAAACTGTGCGAACGATTGTGTTCAATACGAAGAATCAAGGTAAGCAAGGACATCTGTCTGTTTCGCCGCAATGGTTGAACGTGATCTTTATCAGTGGGACTGAACTTCGGCGTCCAAATCGCGTGGATCATCGTGTCTTGCATTACGCTCCCGTTTTTCCAGTGGTTTCACCGACGACGAGAAGTCATGTTGTGGAAGAAAGAACAGATGAAGTACAAACTCGAATCATAGGTTTCCAGGTACATCTTGCATATAATTCATATCTTATCCGCAACTATTTCCCCTGTACCCCAGTATGCACCAGCGATATTCTATAACGCCATAATGACAATTTAGCAGATGAATATCATGTGCGTCCCTTTAGTCACTGGTATATACAATGTCCCATAGACAACCCTTCGGTGGGATAGTCCGAATCTGAAAGCAACTGTCCTCTTAACGTTTAGGATTCTATTTCAGATAATCCCTCGTCAAAGAAAATAGCTGTCAACGGAATGCCGTCTGGACGGATCACCCCACGGTACATGCCATTACAATTCAAGGGGAGGGCGACTATAGCATGTCCAGAAGGTCAGAAGGCAGCCTTGAATAACAACATCTTGAGACCTCTTACCGTTTCCATCCCTGTCCACCGCGATGACACCTCCCAGGCCTCCATCTGCAAACAGATCGTCTATGACATGCTGTGCAGCCTCACCCAAAGGCTCTCCAAGGTATTGCATACGACGGGCAATATTGGAAGCAGCAGCTTGCCGGATGTAATACTGTCAAAATTACCGGTTACTGATGAGTTATTATGCTCAGGATGCAGATTTACATCACCATCCCCCGTTCCCGATACACCTACGCCCTCTATCTGAGATTTACCGCGCAAACGGTCCCACGTTCTCTTGAGCACACCACTCTCTCGCTTCCATTCTTCGGCCCAAAATCCACACCCCATTACAGGTGTATCTCCAACACGGCCAACGAGCTTATTAGTCCGACCACCAGTGGAGGTAACTGCAGCGATGCAGCCACGAACGTCCAGTGCGACTGCACCAACTGTGCCCGTCGGCATCAAGTCCAAAGGGTCCCATTTGTCATTGGTCACACAGCCTATATCGGTAGTAGAATCAGAATCTGGGCTGTCGGGGTATTGTACAGGCTCCTCCGGAAGCCCAAGACCACGTCTATGTTCTCTCCACCGCGGTTCAGTCCAAAAGTACGATGTATCGACCATAGGGACCCCGAGATCCGCCCCGATCGATTCGGCGGTAACTCCCGACAGCATTGGATGCGGGGCACGCTCGGGCGCAAGGTATAAAGCTCGGGCAAGGTGCGATGGGTTCCGGGCGTGTGTTAGCAATGTAACAGATGAGCCACGACGCGATGTGGGCATAGCGGGATGCGAAGCAGGCGGTTTCGACAACATCAGAGAAGTCTCAAGCTCTATCTATGGCGAATGCATGATAAAGGTGCGCGAAATTGAAGCAAGCACTATACACACCTTGCCATCAACGTTGAAAACTGCGCCTTTTCCCGAATTGAAGAGCGGGCAATCTTGCGAATTCACCAGATGAATTACAACTCTATTACTGGGAAGAGTAGCGAACCTTCCATGACTGTGACTGCAGCTACAGCTGCATCCATCGCTTCTCCGCCGTTTTTGAGGACTTCGTATCCCGATTTAAGGGCTTCGCTTAGTGCTTTTTTGTAGGTGAGCTGTACCTCAGGTGACGATCCTTCCCGACCCATTGTACCTGCCCCTCCATGAATAACGAGCACATAGTTCTGTTCGCCATTCTGTTTGGCTGAACGTTTCTGAGTTTTCGAGCGAGATTGTCCCGTGCTATACGATCGTTTTTCAGAGATCATGGTTGAGCTGTTTCAAGAGGTAAATCATAAACTCCCATACCTTGACGTGTGAGCTAATCAAGATAACGATAAGACGGTCACGGTGACGGAAATACACCTGGTTAAAAGTTGTGCATGTGGAGTCGTGGGTCGTGGAGTACCACTACTATACAACTATGTAGTAGTACCGGCATGATAGTCTCCCGTAGGCAGACCAAATTTGTTCGAAGGAAGACAATTGTTCCTTCCCAAAGGTCTTGGAATTGGTATTACTACTATATACTCAATAGTCTGTGGTTCACACAGTAGCACTCCTACTGGTGCTGGCAAATTGCGATAATACAGCCAATAGACCAATTAAGGAGCCAAGCCTGATTGCAAAATATGGCGGCCTTGGACCAGGTGTCGCGAATAGCTAAGTAGAAAAAAGAAGGGATGTTGTTGTTCACAGGTATCAATACATCGCTGGGGATACTAGCAGTAAAAATAAGCATACCAATCATACCATCGTCACATCGTTAAAGGTTCCATCCCGAATAATACCCCCGAAATACATGTTAATGTCCCGAGCCATCGACCACAGCTTTTAACCGTTGCCTGAGAATGCTCCTCCGTCGGCCCTCTCCTCCTTTTCCGCCGTCTTTCCCGGTGTCCGATATCGTGGAAGCAGTACTTTCTCCCTCCGAGAACGCTGAAAGTGTTGGAGACGCAAGGCTGGGTCCAGTCGAAGATGCCATGCTAGAGACTGTTTCATCCCCGAACGTAGAAGAACCGCGTACGATGCCTACATCTCCAGGCCCCACGAGTTCGATCGTCTCAACGAGAATGGCGATGCGGGTCCACCGACGATAGCGCGTGTATTTCCCCATACCACCCTTGTTACTCCCGCTTTCCCATTTATTATCACCATAGATCCAGCCATCTAAATCAGTCAAGAATTCTTCCTCCTGTATCGGTGGCGCAAAAGGGTCCTCGGTATGCTGCTCGCTGGATTTTCCTTTGTCGCGCTCTGGACTTTCGGCATTTAAGTTGGGGCTGGCCGATGCTGAATCTCTTCCCCTTGCAGCTCTCAACATCCGTAACGCTGTCCCTGCGCTTTCTTCGTCTTTATCTTTGGGTGGTGTCTTTTCCACCCTCCAGACACCCTCATGCCCTTCTTTCTTTACCATCACGCGCCATTCCGGCTCTTCCCATTCCCAGTGAGCAGTGCGCTTTGCTCGCCCTCCACTTCCGACTGCTATGTACGACACCGCGGGCGCAGGAAGATTGAATGAAGACGGCGGGGGTAGAGGCGCCTGCGAAGCACCACACCACGAAGGCCGCTCACCAGGCAATAGTGCAGCAGTCCAATCAAGGCCCATCCACCATCGCTGATTTTCGTAGACCGTGAACAAGAAACGAAGATTCGGTGAAGGTAGAACTGTGCCATCTACTTCACCGATTAAAGATTTCGATGTGAGAGACGACTGCGCAAGCGGTGGCGATGAGGTGAGTGGCGGAGGAAGATGGACCCCAGATAATAATGCATAGATGCGATAGAATCCCCAGCGGATGTGTGCACTACGGTAAATTGAAGCGCGAGAGTTAACCGCCCATTGGGCACGATAGGTAAAGATGAAGGTTCCGCATAATGCGATTGAAACCCTTAGAGGCACAAAGTATGTGAAGAGAAGATATGGTGGGTACAGAATGGTTGTGAGGCGGAGGAGAGTGCTGGGAGATGGAAAACGAGCCAAGGAGAGTGACGGGACTGGGAGGAGAGAGCGGATGGTAGCGATATCGGACAGGGTGGCTTGAAGAGTGGCTTCCGTTACAACTACAGGTGCTGTTGAGGAACTTGTCCGATTTGATGTCCAGCGTCTGATTCCGAACACGAATAAAAATGCAATAGGTAGGAACAATCTGAGCAAAAACTAGGTAAAAGTTTTGAGAGAGATCGAACAATTGGTGTGATTTACCTGAGAGTTGGCTCCGAAAGCAGGCAGAAAGCCCACCATGCAGCAAGGGCAAGCCAATGTTCTTCCCAATGGGACTTCCAGCTCAAAATTTCTGCACACCGTCTCGTAAGTCGGATGTATGGCGCAAGTGCTACCAACTCAGAGGTAAGGGCCGGAGGAACAGTGTTCACGAACTCGAGGAGAGTCGACGGAGCAGAACTTAGCGCAGGAGATAGTGTGCTTGCTGCGGTCGTAGTGCTCAGTGAAGCCGATGAAGGCATCTGCTGCAATATTTGGGGCTTCAAATTCGATGTTCTTGTGCTTCCAGACATCACCATCTGACGAACGACGCAGTTAATCTAGAAGATAGATTACTGAGCTTATAGGAGCTGAATTAACTTGGTTATTTCTCATTACAGTGTAAGACTCACCGTGACGTAGCATGCAACACACAAGAAACAATGTGTGATGTCAGGATTAAGGAATCCTTTGCTGCTGCTATTGCTAAGCGCCAAACAAAGGGCTCGAAACCGAGGTCGAAACCACTTGATAGTTTCGTGATTGTTCGGGTCCGGAAGCAAGGATGAAGCCTATATATAAGAGCCAATAAGGGCATTAGTTTCCAGTTTTGATCAGCTCCGAGTTGGGCTCTGCACTGGCCGCACTCATTCTGTTCATACCACATCTAAATGCAAGTATCTGCATGGAAGGCAAGAGACAGAAATGTTTGCACATTGCTTGTGCTAGCTGTGATTGGTAGAGCGTTGACATGGGTTGTCATCTCTGTTGCTGCTTCGTCTCTTCCTTTATTTGACAGTTCTCCGAAACTTGTTCTTGACGAATCAACTCCGCCATGGATTTCAGCTCTTCTTCGTTGGGATGCTTTTCACTTCGCCCATGTCGCAGAAAAAGGATATGTTTATGAACATGAATGGGCGTTTTTTGTGGGCACACCCTTCACAATGCGTGTATCTTCCAAGTTACTTTCACTCCTGGGAGGGCGGTATACTTCCAGTACCTGGGCAACATTTCTTCAAGGAGGAGCTTTGACCGCCATAGCATGCGATTCGACTCGAATTCTGTATCATTTGTCGCTGCACCATCTACGTTCGCCAAACCTCGCATTTGTATCTGCTGCGCTCTCACTATTGCCCAGTAGTCCAGCTACCCTGAAGTTTGCGTCATATTCAGAACCATTCTTCACATATCTGTCATACAAAGGCTTATTGGCTTGTTCACATTCTCAGTGGTTCTTCGCTTCGATTTGCTTCACTTTGGCCGGCGCATTTCGCTCCAATGGGTTTATGCTTTGTGGATTCATCCTTTGGGGGATGCTCGTCGATCCATTTCTCCGCGGTAAAAAAAGTTCTGTAAGCCGTGATATCTTCATACGCGAATTCATTTCACTCAATCACTGTTAGTTGACACTACCTCGCATCGCTTACACAACCATCCTTGTCGCACTTCCAATCGTACCATTCATACAACACAACTATACCGCCTATCGCGCTTTTTGCTCATCCACACAAATACCTACATGGTGCAACAGAAGCATCTTTCCCTTAATATACTCTCACGTGCAGTCAAAATATTGGAATGTCGGCCTCCTGCGGTACTGGACGTTACAAAACATACCCAATTTCATCATCGCTCTCCCCGTGCTCCTCAACCTATTTACCTTCAGCGCATTTTACATTCCAAGAGTACCGTCGATTCTATGGGGTCTACTCCACGAAAAACACAAGGATATCGATCGAACACAAGCCGTCCCTAAATCGCCGTTTCTTTCTCCGTCGCTTCTCCCGCATACTATCCACGCCTTTCTCTTAACCCTCATTTTGACGTTGGCCGCGCATACTCAAACTGCGCTGCGGGCTCTTCCATGCCTACCTATCACCTACTGGGCAGCTGCTCGTCTCCTCGTCGAGCATCCCAAGTGGGGGAAAGCATGGGTCGTTTGGAGTATCATATGGGGTGCGATTAGTTGTGTGCTTTGGGCAGTATTCCTTCCTCCTGCGTAGGCTAGATGGACACAACTTTCACCTTCGGCCTAACCAGAAGTCTGGTGCAATGCTGGTTATTGCCGTCGTCGATATTATTCCACAGGACGCGGGATTAGCGTTTTATCTAGCCCAACTGGAAAAAATGTACAGTGCGATCACATCAGATAATCAAAATCTGTACAATGTAAGCACTAATCGTTCGATGGTAGATCTTCTGTCAGCGTTAATTCAGGTCTGCGAAGGAGACTACATAGGGCCCCAATCTTCAATATGGTAGTCAAGTGACATTTATCTCCCTGTCCCGAATTTCACGTGCCACCGATGTTCCGCTGCCTGGTTCTGTTAAATTCAAAGCTTGCGGTTGTGAAAGATCAAACTTCAAAGCTTCAAGCTTCAAATTCCATGTTCAAGTAAGATTAGTCATCTTCAATGTAAGGGCGTTGTATCTTTTCCCTTCCCCATGGAGTACCTCGAAATACCGGGAGAATGTGGGTCTTTGTGGAGTTTTAAGTATTGGGCGTTATGGCAGCTTATGGAGTGCCAGGCTGTTAGAGAACTCATGATCAACTGAGCTGTATACGCGGTTTCAAAAGATGGACAAGTATAGATCGATCTTTTCAAGTCCCAATCTTCTCCCCAACATTTCAGTGAATCAATTATACTTACTTGAGCGTTATACATATCAGATAGCAAACATACAGGTCGTTCGGGGAAAATTTTTGACCGGTCCACCGTCAGCATCCCATCCTTAGGTTACTAGGGGTGGTATTGGGTACATTATACACCCACTTCGAATGACCTTATTTCGAATATTCAGATGGTGAGGATTAACCTCCTTTCTCCTACCTAACGTGGATAGTGGTGGATGCTCATATATCTCTCGGATTTGATAAGAGAACTTGAATAAGGTGCGCCAAGGTATGCCATTTAGTGATTTATCAATTTTGCCTTCTGACATAAGTGACAAATGACAGCTACTAGAAGTCAATCTCGCGGATGAATACAATGTCCATCTTTTATGACGTTGCTTCGTTTCCGACGGCGCTACCAAAACACCATGTTCCTGTAGTGTTCCTGTATCCTCTTGCCAAATGGAACCACGGCCGCGAGGTGACGAATACTCATACTGTCATGAACACCTTCACTATCTGAGATCCGATAACAACATGTGCCTCGTGTCCTACTTTTTGGATGAGGATATGTGGATGTCTGCCGAGCGTCATCATTTGGGTCCAGCAGTTATAATGCGTCAGGCGGGTAGAGGAATGGGTACAACGCTCGCTTTACTAGTTCACTCCCTTCAGGTCTGTTAAAATGCCTACTCTGACCCTCGAGGATGATATCACCTATTTCTACGAAGACAGCGGTGCTGTTCCCGGTGAAGTATATACGACACTAGTCTTTGTCCATGGTCTCGGATTCAATGGCGGTGAGATTCTTAACTCATGCGCGATGACATTCACTAATTGTCTTACAGGGGTATTCAAGAAGCTTTTTCCACTTGCAAGCAGCAATAAGCTTCGCATCGTGAGCATATACAGAAGGAACTATCCCCAAACCTCTGCTTTCACGACCAGTGATTTCGAAGATATGAGCAAACCTGACGATACCTTCCTTCGAAAGCAAGGGTTGGAGATAACCAAGTTTTTATTGGCCTATGCGCGCAATGAAAAAATTCCTCCCGTTCAACAAGAACTTGGCACCGGCGGAATAATTCTCGCTGGCTGGTCACTAGGAACCGTGCATGCTGTTTCTGTACTGGCTTATCTTTCCGAGCTGCCCAAACCAATGCTGGAGACTCTGGGACAATATCTTCACACAGTTGTGTTACACGGTAAAGCAATTATTTTACACCGTGACGCGGAGGTATTTTCTAATCACCTCAATGCAACCTCTAGATACCGCCGCATTTTTATTGGGCATTCCCAATCCACCCAACTATGACGTATCCTTCATTATGCATCCTGCTGCCGAGACCCGTTTCCAGCGTTTCAAAGAGTGGGTCACTGGATACTACGCGCATAAAGACCATTTGTCGCCATCCCAAGATTCTGACGACTTGGAATTTGACAATCGTTCCGATAAACCGCTATCGCTGCACGACATTTCCGCAGAGGAACGGACGAGCATAACTTGTTTCGACGCTTTCAATGGAAGCGACTTCGTTATTCTTGGCACGGCGCCCGAAGTATACAAGGGCATCACAAAACGCGCACTCTTTGACAAGAAACTTGCGAGCGAGTGCTTGCCGAATTTGCGAGTAAGACTTTTGACGAGTGGAGAGTCCCCCGGTATTATAATATGGGGCCTGTGGGAATTTAGGAGATATTTGGAGGATCCCACATTGCTCGCGGCAGACGCAGAGAAGGCCAGAGATGTGAAGACTATGTGTCCGGCGGAAGGTAACCACTTCGTATTCTGGGACGATCCTGAGTTAGCAATCAGACAGTTTACCGAGTGCATCAACTTGTAGCATAAGTATCCTTCATAATCCTTCACCGGTATCCTTTGCCAGTAGTGTACTTGCAAAATGCCCATAAATTATAGTGTAAATAAAGGAACAAGTCGATCAACAAAACCTAGTATCTTTTCAACGGTATCGAATTCCAAAAAGACCCTCTTCCTGGGCCTTGATTTCTGAGATTCAGGGTGTAGGATGAGCATCGATATTTGAGAGTGAAATGGTGGATAAAACATGCATGCCAATGAATAAGGAAGGTATAAAAGCTAAAACGAAGAAACTCACGGAGAGCGACATGCTTCGAGTATGTCCTAGCCATTACAAGCGGTCCGGTCATGCACCAAAGACCGGGCAACCCTACCTCGCGCCACAAACCATTGTGTTCACCTTCTTCATCCAGACCTCCCATACGTGTTACTTTGGAACCAAGTTCTTCCCCCAATAAGGCTCGGTAAGCCGACCGAGCGTCAGAGAAACTGTGCATCGTGATATGAGTACATATATGTTCAGATATCCAAGCACTGGAACTTATACGACGAGACTTACCCTGTCGCAAATATGACCACATCCGCGTCTAATGATGATCCGTCTTCAAATACTAGTCCGTGGTGCGTAAAATGCGATAAAAAGCTATCACTTTTGAGTTTAATCGACCCGTCGACGATGAGATCGGATGCGCCAACATCTACATGAACACATGAGTGAGTGAGAGGTGAAAATTCAAGCAAAGAGGAAGGCCCAGTGCCAAAAACCATTCCTTACTTAAATAATATCCACCCGCTCTGTTCCAAGCTAACTGCAAGAAACCAGAAGAGTTCTCAAGGAGTTTGAAACCCCGAGCTCGAAGACCATCAAGTAATTCTCTGTATGCAAGTATCAGTAAAACACCGCGGGGATGGAGGAGGTCTCGCACTTATCAACTTCAGCAATCTCTTGAACAATTCTCTGCTGCACCATGCTCATGAGGGGATTAGGGAACGATGCGTAGATTCTGTCCGCGATCTCTGTTGGTGGACCTCCTTCCCAAAAGAGAGGCGCTGTTCGAGCGTTTAGTGCCAGGTTATGGTATATATTTATCGCCGAATACCTAGCATCTTCTTGTTACCCTTCTCCATCGACATTATGTAGGTTGGATTTCTTTGGTACATCGTCACATCTGGTGTGATCAAAGTGATGACATCAATATATGTTGACTGTGATTTCTTTTGGATCTTCGAAATTTACCTATGCCATGCTCAGCAAAGTCTGCACAAATATCGTGGGCTGTACATCCTCTGCTTAGCACAAGAATATATACTGAGTGCATGAGTGTGTTTACCAGAATTACATGCACCGATGACAACGATCTTCTTCCCGACGTAATCCATCGCTTGTGTGTGCTTACTGGAATGCAAGATTTGGCCGCGAAAATCCTCCTGCACCAGGAGAACCATTCAAAAATGATACAGGTAGACCCATACTGTTCACTAACCATGCCAGAAAATTCTGGCATGCGTGGGACGCTGCCTCCAACCCCGAGTGCACACACAACGTGGTCTACTTCAAATTCCCGCTCGCGACCATCTTGCCGATTGACAAGCACACGCCAACGTTTTTTCGAACCTGTAGCAATGTTTGTTACTGTAGCAGATGTCCAGACGTTCAGCTCAAGTGAGTGCGCGTAGGATTCAAGCCAGTCTCCGAACTTGATCGCGGGAATATATACGGGCCATGTAATCGGAAAACTGCATATTGATAAGTTAGACATGAATTATACGCGGAGAAGATCCACGCACGGGATATAGGGCATGTGCTGAAACCCTGTTGGACTGACTTAGGAATTACACGACTCGCACAGGTGATTGACTCACAAACAGGACCGTTTAAACACAACGCTGCATACCTCTTTCTCCAATTATCGCCGATTCGCTCGTTCTTTTCTACAACAAGAGCGTTTAAGCCGTGCATTTTCAGGCGAGCTGCGACGGCCAATCCTCCTTGGCCGCCTCCAACAATAAGCACTTTTGGCTCTTCGTCTAGGAATTCGATTTCTCGTGCCCGCTTGGAAGCCCACTTTCCATGATTGGGCCGATGATCGCGTAACGGCCCATTCTGCTCCGGATGACCTTTGAGATCTTCTAGGTTTGTATAAACTGCATGGGCTTTCCAGGTTCCATCACTTAAAGGAACCAAGCGAAAAATTCCGGATGCGAGCCCTATCGTTGTCTCGAAGTCGAAAAAACCTTGAATCCACGCAACATCAGAGAAGGGTCTCTCAAGGGTGACAAAATTGGTGCGTAAGGTCACAGAGGAGATGGTGAAGAGATGTAGCTGATCTGCGAGGAATTTCCTGATTGCCGGTATTCCTCGGAAAGTGCGAAAGTCCCAGGTCAAAGCGAGCGTATCCCGCCAAAAGACATCACCACTTATGAAGAGATCTACGACACTATCAACCTTGTGATATTCCAGAGCTTCTGCGAAATCAATGAACCATTGTTCAGCAATCTCCTGGTAGTTTAAATCAAGGAGCTCGCTTCCAAGAGTCGGAAGTGTACAGTTGGTGGCAGACATCTATTGCAACGATGAGCGGACGAGTGTGAAAAAAGGAACTGGGACGCACAATCCGATTTCAAAGCTGGAACATCCATACTTATACCGAGTAATTTGGCTAAACATAACCTCAAGCTAACATTGTGAGAATGCAATTGCGCAAGCAGACGATGTTCATGTGTTGTCTATCGAATCGGGACCCGTCAGGCTTTTAGCGTGGAGATTACAAACCAGTGCACCCATGTTGAACTTCTTGTTGACAACTCTGTGCATAATCTTCATCGGATTGTTAACCTTGAATGAACCATAAGTTTTGCGGTTCTTGTCCCAATATTATGGGTATGCATGTAGTAGCCTATTGAGAGTCGATGTGACTAATCATCCCGAATATTGCCTCCTAATTGAGTGGTCTCCGTTTCTGCTTCCAGAGGACCATCAGAATGCTCTCGTAACTTTTTCTCTGGCCGTCGGTTCCCTTATAGTATGACCAGGAACAATGTCAAATAAAATTCCTATTCGCTTGCATCACACATGGCCAAAGAGCCGGAACTTTTGGCGAATGATGTTGAGCATCATGATGCACCTTTGAGGCTTTTTCAATCAGTCACATTATGAATCGTGATCGCGCACATCCTCCTTTGCCTGAAAATCCTGAACATTCCGAAGGTCCTCAACTGTCCCAGCGCCGTTCAATACATCACCGGGAGACACCTTCGGTGGCAAATCCCTCTGCAGTTCCGACAATAGAACGTCCTTTTCTCGAAGAATTCGATGGTCAACCATCATCTGCAAGGAATCCAGCGAGTCCTATCGATGACCGGAGTCCCATTACTCGAGTCGCAACCCCACCGCCTGTTCGTTCAAGAGAAGGAGGACAAGGGCGACCGGATCCATCTCGCCGACTCACGACTGCCAGTCAAAGTATGGCTGGCGTAGCCGACTGGATAGTCCCCGTAGACAAACGCGCCACAGTAAGATTGTTTTTTCTATCTATTCCGTGATGAATCACAAGCAGACTTTCAGCCAGAGCTCACTATCAGTGAGCGTCTTAAACCGACACTCGAAGCTGCCGAACAAGAGAAGCAGAAGTATTCTAGGAAAGGTAAAGATCGACATGTACTGTTCGGGTTTGCACTGATACAACCCTATCGTTGTTGTTCATTATATTCTACCGCGTGCATTAGCGATGCTGAATGGATACGCTTTGAATGTGGCTATTGGTCTGCAAGTTCTGCTTGGATCACTAACCACTGGTCTCTCAGTGGTAACGTCAGGAAGACAAACATCTATAATGACAACAATTCTAGGTCCGCAACTCGATCGCGTAATTGGTCAGAGACTGATCCTTCCCCCCCCCCCCTATATGTGTAGGAGGTATGGCTACGCTGGTCGCATCGTACCTCGCTCGGGCACGAGGTTCACATGAGCCCGAACTATCCATTACGCGCGTGAAGGATTTAGAACAATTTATACGTGACTGCAAATCATTTCAGATGGATCACGGACACCAATATGGAAGCAGTGATGCCAATCTCCATCAGCGTGTAATCGATCTACGAGGGAACTTCGAGGAGTTGCTGGGAAATGGGAATGGGTACGCACACATCCACCACCCCCACATCAAGAAATTATCAACTTATCATGTTCTCAGCGAACGGAAAATGTCGCCTGTTTAACGACCGAATCAATTAACGTATACCTACCACACTGCTTAGATCTCTTCTCTCCCTTCGCATGAATTATATTAGACCATCTATATTTATCGCTCGATCCAATTCAATGATAGTTGTCGTTTTCGCGGTTGTGCCCGATGGTAACGCGAGCGACATACTGAAGGACTACTAGCTGGGTATTCTGTCTCATACATTTTACGCCACCAAATAATACACTCTCCAAAGTAAACGGGCACCGCTCTGGAGTCTTTTCGCTCTCTTTTCATCTTCAGCCTCGTCAATAACATCTTCGTCGTATTCATCCTTATGTAGATCCACGGTCTGAATATCGACGATGTCGAACCATCTAGACGGGGAGCCTCCAGTGCCAGTGCCAATTAGGGGAGTTGTTTCATGAGCAGGAGCCGAGAACGAGTTACCTGAACCCGGGGATGTCGACACGACTCGTTTCGCCACGATCCAGGTGACATACATTACTAACATGACCGGAATCTCGATATAGAGAGACACGAAGTCGATCGCGGAAAAGACTGGGAAAATGGATGACCAGCCTTGGACTGTAAAATAGTCAGAGACCAATACAGTGAAAGTGAACAGGATGGTACATACCAAGTATGAGGACTGTGACGCTGATGATCTATCAATCAGGGGCAAGTTTAATCACCGTCTAACGACCGGAAATCTATGGAATACTGACCACAAACCAAGGGCCCCATGGCCAGGTCCACTCTGCTCGGAATTTCAACTCTTCCATCGATCTACCCTGTCGAACCCATGCCTTCCTGAATCTCAAGCTTGCCAAACCAATAGACAACCAAGCAATCTAAAACGGTATGTCTCAGGGTCAAGATGAGCTGGAAGCACCACGAACCTGATTGGACACTCCGACAATGTTTTGTAACCAGCCCCACAGAACGCCGCTCCCAATAAAGCTGCTTCCAAAACACAGCACGCTGATACTGCTCGTCAGGAGGAGCGCAGGTAATGGGACGCCAGCGGAAGTTGTGCGAGAAAATATCCGCGGAGCTTGGGGGTTCGGACCGACTACAGAGAGCCCATACAAAACTCGCGTTCCGGCGAACAGAGCATGGTTACCAGCAGAAAGAACCGAGGTCAAGATAACGGTGTTCATAAAGGACGCTGCGACAGCTATAAATGCGGAGTCGTCAGCATGTCAGCAAGATGGCAATGGGACATGCGTACTTGAACCCGCCTGCTCAAAAACTATAGTGAAGGGCGATGTGGTCGTGGATTTGTTGGATAAATCCGGATAGTCCCAAGGTACTAGAACAAGTGTGTAAGAACAATGTGTGCAAAAACACCAGTCATTATTTTGACATGCCATTCAGACCAATAAGCAGCACGCTGAGGATGTAGAATAGCAAAATACTAGCATACCCTGGTGTCAACCTATCTGACCGCAATATAGACAATGTAGGGGACTAACCGCCAAAATACAAATTTCACAACTCTGGGCATATTGCGCGACGGATTCCTTGTCTCTCCAGCTGTGATCCCCAAACTTTCCGTTCCTCCGTCTGCACGAGGCTCAATTTGAGTAATCCTAGTGGATAGCAATGGTCCGACTTACAGGCAAAACTCGCTGTTACAAATACCTTCGCAAATCCGCCAAAGCCGCCTACAAATGGTGCGCCAGGTATACGCCAATTGTCGCCACCTATATATGTATGGGATTGGTTGACTCCGACGTTCACAAAAATTCCCAGTATGATAAAAATAATGATGGTGACCACTTTAAGGGATGACAGCCAATATTCTTGAATATTGAATAGATTTAGTACACATGTAAGCTATATAGACTGAGACCCTTGCCTAATTCGCCATATGCTCTGACGTGGAAAGCATTGATCGATACAAGGAATACCCAGAAAACCAGACTGATGACCCAAGGATGCCAAGTTGTCCAGAACTGGAGCACGAGTTGAGCAGCAGTGAGATCTGAAGCAACAGAAACAGCGTCGTTGAACCAATAATTCCATGAGAGGGCAAATCCATAGGATGGCGAGAAGAATCGAGTCGCATATGCATTAAAAGAACCTACGTCACATACATATCGTTAGAATAACTTAGGAGTCCCTGAAGTATAACCCGCGATAGAACCAACGAAATTGGGCACATACCGGCGACAGGATATTGCGTAGCCATTTCCCCAAGTAAAAGCAATGTCACATACACGATGAATGCAACAATGCCGTAGCAGATGAGCATACTGGCTGGTCCACCCTGCGCTAAAGAACGTCCAGTACCAAGAAACAGCCCTGTTCCAATAGTTCCAGCAATGGCGATCATTTGTACTTGCCGTGCAGATAACCCCCGTTGGAGACCTCCGTTGGATTTTCCATTTATTCTGTCGACTGGTGGCAAAGGGAATGCTCTCTCCGGGTCGTTATATGTGAGACCATCTTCTGAAGTTCTTGCGCCGACCGAAGACTGCTGCTTTGCGGATCCCGCCGTCTCGTTCGTTGGGTCCATTCCTCGAATACCCGTCCGAGGCAGATAAAGTATAAAAGCGAATTTTATTTAATCGCTCTTATAGTGCCATGAAGACAACGAGAAAGACTCATTTAAGAGCATGTATTGCGCAATTCAGCTTTAGAGTTGTTCGGCCCATCAATCGTGTGATACAAGTCATAAATGCACGTGTCTGGATAAGTCGCCAGCGAATATTATTATTTATGTAATGCTAAAATATTTAGGCCCTACAACACCAGCTCTGTTGGGGGCACCAATGCTGGGGTAAATATTATCGAATACCATATAGACAACCGTGTCGCACATCAAAGTCGCCAAAAGAAACCAGAACTATAAGTTTTGCTCGCATTGTCAAGCCTGTCGGTATCCATCTGAATCCGATATCACAGACTTGCCATCCGACGAATGCGAGTCTGGCATCTGACAGGTTGATAGTGGAGTGGGAATGGCCTCGGCTGCAGACGCTACGGCCCTGCTGTTCGTCAAGTGTGTCAGGTCGATGGTGGTGAAATGCATAGTCCCGCTGCCCGGGCATGAATCGTCCAGATCATGGCTACCATTTCTGCGGAAGACGCGATAGGAAAAGGTGACAATGACTAAAGTATTGCAGACAACCAAAGATAGCGCGGCCTGCAATGCAAAGAGTTATGGCAATGATTTTTACGAGAAACATTGATGACCACCTTTCCGTGAGCAACGAAAGTAGTTTTGATAGACGGAGTTCCGAAAAGAAGGGCGGTGTGAATGATAGTGACTGCTGTTATCAAGAAAGAAGCGGAAAAGGCGCAGCAGATTAATATGCGCCTATTCCTGGATAGCTTAACACCTTGTAGCAGGCGGAAAGGCAATGCAACCAGAACTGTGTCAGCAATACAGTCCGCTGTGGCGATAATGTTCGTGAGGAGTAGGAAAACCTAGGATAGAGAAAAGCTCACTGATAAGTTGAGAAATGGCAACATTCCGGGTCATCATACATTGATGGTGGTAACAAACGTTTAACTTCTGTGCCATGAGACCAATCCACATCACACCAAAAGCTATTGCCACCCCAATGGCAAAACGGCGATGTTTTAGGTCTGGATTGCCCACTCTGATAATGGAGCACAGGATGCTCATACGAGCTGACCTGCAGCTCCGCCTGAATTTCGGGATGAAATGTGAAAGAAAGCACTCACCAGAGCACGGATGTAAAGGCAATTGCCAATATCCAGTTGGAAGCAATGTTATTGATAGGCATGTCATTATAACCTGTGTAGACTGTCAGAAACTGTTCAACAGCGAAGAGAAAGAAATGAAGATATTTACCGGTTCCAGGCAAGATTTGCAACCATGTGCACAGAAGACACAACATATCGGAAACGAGGCCTAAGGATGCCCATGCATCTTCCCACCAGAAGCGACGCATATATCCTCGATAAGACAATCTGAAGATGGTCAAGGATATCGCGATAGCATGGAATACTGTTACTACCACTGGCATATTAAAAAACTGACAGTTGAATATTGCTATTTTTTGTTACTAAAACAGACAGTTTACTTGCCTCTGACTGTCCGATCCGCTACAACCATATCATGGAGATTCAATGTTCAATAGACGAGCTGTATAATGGAAAAGGAGTTGATGGCGAGGCAAAGAGATGGAATGGTAAACCAAGTTGGATCCTTCATCACTTGTTCGCTATCGCTTCTGACGCCGCATTCTCGATCATAACACCCACGCTATTGCGGACCTGAGGCGGCCTACCAAGTACCACCGAGGGATGACCTGGGTCTCCTTCGCTAAACACCCTGAAGGGCCAAAGAGCCGCTCAAAACGACTGCAGGGATGACGAGATTAATTTTGCCGTCGATTGATCACAAACTCTCTGATTTCCTATTTTGTTATGAGAGTCAACAATCTAATGTTCGGTGCTCTGAAGAATCACATGCGAGCGCTTACAATTCTTTGGTTTGGTTTGCAGGTGCTGACATTGTTGAGAGCACTAGTACTTATCGTTCTAAGAAGGTTAACGTTTAGAGTACTGAAAACGCTTTGTGACGTTTTTATTGCCATCTTTTCTACTGCTCCGCGGATCTTATAATGAGAAAGATTACTGCTTGACAAGGTGACCAATTGCTGCTTTTGCTTACCCTATTTTCTATCTAACATCTAGGCACGAACGTCTACAACAAGCGAAGCTTATTGAAAACTCTAGCCAGTACAACAAGGGCATAGCGCACCACAACCATTTACCCTATCAGTCAATTATATGTTAATATGTGCTAATTATTTGGGGCAAAACACAACCTTCAGTAACCACGTAAATAAGGGAGCAAGATAATCTCCGGCACTCCATTAAGGCGTACTTGATTTAGGATGTCGCCATACCTTGACCGTCCCATCTGCACTGGCAGTAATCATCTCTCCTGGATCGGTGGGATGGTGTTCAGCCCACGTGATGACTTTGTCATGCACTTTTGGAGGAGGTTTTGGTTGCAGCACAGTAGCCTGTAGGGACGATTAGATTGCGCGAAATAAAATGCAGAATGAGACAGGGTTATAGAGTGATGTAACTAATTCGAGACGTACGTCTACAAGATCCCATGCCCAGACTGTGCCATCTTCATCACCACAGACCACTGTCGCTTCAGCGTGCCCGAAGCAAGCACGGCACCGATACGAGCTGTGTTTGTGCCCGGTGAAGTCGTTTAGTAATTTTCCAGAAGTCGTATCAAACAATCGTATATGTGAATCAAGGGTAGATACCAAGAGGGTTGTAGCATCCTGTGAAGGTATGACAGAGGTCACAGGTTCTGTATGAGGAACATTAGACATAAATGGCTCGTTGAGATGAAAAAAATTGAAACTAACGGCCAACGAAGTCGGAACGCAGTTCGCCCATTCGCAGATCGTAGGTTCGGACGTGACCGTCAACGGAACCAGATATAATAGTGGCAGCGCCAACGTGAAGAGCTTGTACAGCATCTCCAGCTTCTTCTAAGATTTGTATAGGTGCCCGCGATTGAGCGCTATGGAACCCTGTGTCATTATGCCTAACATTACTTCGAACAAGTGAAGTATACCGTAGGTCCCATAGTCTTACAGTGGAATCATATGAACCTTGGCAAAAGTCAATTGAACGCGTATCCCAATCCATGCATGACACATAGAATGACCAACCGCTAGCCAATACAGTGGCATTGTCGTTGAGTTCCACGACATTAACTTTGCTCATATGACCGGAGAGTCTGCGAGTAGTTACCCCAGCAGTGACATCCCAAACAAAAACGGAGCGGTCTCCGCCTGATGATGCGAAGCTAGCATTATCGTGACTCCTAGAGATGGTCTGAAATTGAGATTAAGTGCTCGAGTCGGGTGAATATCTACTTGCACTGAGATTGATAAAACTTCGTAGCCGTGTGCTGAAAATGTCTTGATCTCGGTGCCTAACTCTGGATTCCAGAGACGAATAGTACGGTCTTGACCCCCACTAAGAACATATTTCGCGCTTCCTTTAGAGTATCGCACTACATGTACTGGTCCTCTGTGGCTCGATAGCGTCGTGTGCAAAGTACGAGCGAGGAATATTGTGCCATTCTTTGGCATTGCCAACAAGATGAAGAGACGGTTGGATATTCAAGTTATTCGATTTGTGATATACTGGTACCGGGGGCCGAGAATCAGAAGAATAAGGAGAAATCTCGGGAGAAATTGCCGAGAAGTAACCCTTTATATCGATGCCGGCGAGAATGATTATGGATATCCGTCTCTTGTGCGTCAAGCCGCTATCTCAATATCTCCCATGTCCAAACATCGTTTGTCTCCAGCGCCCTTGCCCCCAGCCAAACGGCAGCATCAAGCCAAGTCATTTCCCCAGCACAAGACAGTAACATCATTCGACAATGGACTTTATGATGAACTCATAATCTTCATTTTCTCGTTTCTTGGCAGTAGGGATCTCTGTGCTGTTCAGGCTGCGAACAGGAATTGCGCAAGGCTCGCGAGCGACAACCAGGTAAATCACAGATCCAATACTTCGAGCACGTAACAGCTGTTGAACTGCCGGATATCGTCAATCCATGTTCTTGCTACTGCCAAAACCGTATGTAGCTCTGGAAAGCTCTTTATATTAGAGTGTATGGGAAGGCCCGGTTAAGAGGCGGAAGAGGATTTTCTGGTAGAACTGATGGACGAGAAGTGAAGTCTCTGCCATTAAGAGCTATATCTAAAGAAGACGATTATTTGGATTGGAAATGGATGTATCGCATTAGTGCGAACTGGAAGAATGGTTCGTTGCAATATTGGTCTTATTTAATATTCAAGTTGTCTTCAACATCTGACATATGACTGTTCAGGTCGATGCGCTATTGATAATCTGAATGATACTGCAGACAGCTCATCGGAATCTCAGAGTGTCGCTCCAATCGAGCATACCCATATATTGCTGACCAGGCAATATGTCATCACCGCCTCCTCTAATCCCTCATCACTTCCACGCTTATTGGTGCGAAACAAAGGAGACTCAAATATTATCCAGACAATTACTTGTAAGCCGTCCTTACCACACGTAACTGCAAGCATTTCAGCACTGGCTCTGGATCAATGCCGTCCGTCATCAGCAGAAGCGGATCAGCATGTTCGTATCGCTGTATTTTTGTCAACTGGGGAGTTCAATATATTTGAATTGGCCCATTCGAGCTCTTCGATACCTTCTATTCCTAAATTCACCTACGCCCCACGATCTGCCTCTGCTCGTCACCGCACATCTTCCGCAAGCGTTACGCATGCAGCGTTCCATCACCCGCTTCTCGTCACTTTATCGGACACATTCACAGTGTCAATATATGACTTGAATGACGGTATCATCACACGTACTCAAACACTTTCGTCATTCACAAGCTATCCTCCGACATCGCTTGTTCTCTCTGCAATGAGCGAATCTGTCACATATAAACTTGTTCTCGCATATGCCGTTCCGGTGTACCCAGCCCACTGGAGTGTCGGAGCCACCGAGCTGATAATATCTCGTTCAGGGGCGTCCGAATCCTCCCATCCATTTGATTCTCTGCCCAACTTTGCCCTCGGTCCTATGGCAGTAATCAAAACCCGTACCGCTCGCGCAGTTGACACACCACCAGGATTCATTGACGAGCGAAAACTCCTCTTGATGCGCGCCCAGTGGGATCGTAAGGTAAAGAAGATCGCAGACACCCAGACCGATGGAAAATGGGTCGTGCTGGCTGCAGGAGATCCTCTTACAGCAAGTACCAATGCAACTTCCACTGCGCCATCCTCTGCGCCTCCAACACCGTCTTTCATCTCATCTGCGAGCCATTCATCTGCACATTTACAGCTTTACCGCCTTCAAATGCCCTCCTCTGCACATGCACCCAAACTGACGTTCGTACGCACGTTGCGTGGTCCGCTTGGTGCTACAGTTGCACTCTCGCTCGCTGATGGCCGCTGTGTGAGCCTTAGTGCTAATGGGTCGATCTGGGTTTGGGACCTTGATGGCGGTGAAGGAGCAGAAGTTGCTAATCCCGTGGCATTGGATGCAATGGATGCGAGGACAACGGACGTAAAGGGAACAGTGACTTTTGATGAGCGAAGGATTGTGAGTGCTGGTGTAAGAGGGGTTGAAGTACGTAGATTTGACATTTAGATAACTTTTTTTTTGTATCTTTATATCTGAACAATTGTCTGTAAACTTATTGTACGTTTTGCACAAGTTTTGCATGTTATGCAATTTAAATATTGTGCCAGTGCGACTGCGACTGCAAATACTTTTCCTTACAGACTACCATGACGGGCATTTGATCAAGCGCAAGTTATGATGACACCCCACCTATCATTTCGACTTTAACGATGAGCATGTTGTCCACTCGGCTTTCTCGACCTTCACAGACTGCGACTCGGCCCAATCAAATCGTTATCGTGGCATTATTTATCCAAGCAAGATAAATTTTCAACTTCCAGCCCATCATGCATCATGACTGGCACGACTAGACTAATAATGGTCTGCTTATAAAAAACAAAAGCTCAGTGCTTCCCAGTCACTCGGGGTTAAATCGCTTCGGTTCTCGTCCTCATCATTTCGACTGGCCCTCATGACCCTGGGGAGACTCTGCCAATTCCGAGTCCAAATCGACGTCGCAGACATTTACAGCCCCCGCCGAGAGTTCCTCATCGATCCCAGACCATCAACACCGCCCAGTGCCGCGAGGACCCACCGATTGGCACTCGTAAAACTAGTACCCGAACAGGCTGGGGCTACACCCGCGAATCCCTGACACAGATAAGAATTACTCCATCGTAATAATCGCTTCCTTTCGCTTCATATCGCTGGCAAAGGCTGGCAGCTTCGAACTCGTGCCGATCCTGGTGAGGCAAGTCGTTCTCGATCTGTTAGCGATATCTCCCCCTTTTTGAGCAGGAAGGCCAAGAACTTGAGTAATAGATGCACACGTTCTCCTCGATAGTATGCCAAGGCTTGGCTTGGGCCGCTTGGTAAACTCGAAGCACTGTAAAGTATAAAGTAGCTGGAGCCCATCAAAAGGCTCATTAACACGCTGTATTCAGTTCATCGACGTTTCATCCCATTGCCATTTTTTACTGTGAGTCCGTCACGAATGCTCCCGGTCACCATTCGCTGACTCTTTTGACAGAGTGATAATCTTCTCAATACTATTGAAATGCCATCCGTAGCTGAATTGTCTATCGGTGTCGCCAGGTATTGACTATAACATTATTTTCGTATTCGCTGCTCACAATAAACGTATTCAACTGCAGTCTATCTATTTGCAAGGACACTGGGTTATTTGTATCAACAAGTACTACATTGGTCGAAGGCACCTTCTCAAGGCCACTTGCTTATTCGGACCAGGCACCACATTCAGCTGCTGAACCCAATTTATGCCAAGTTCAGGAAGAGCTAATCAGAGACGTGCATGAGCTGCAAGGTCTTGACGGCCATGTTGATGCGCTGTATGCTGAAATTAATCAAGCTCAAGCACGCATCGAAGCTTTGGACCGAGTACGAAAGGACCTACGCAAGCGTATCTCACTTGGTCGAGGTCGTATCAGCCCATTGCGCAGTTTCCCTGTAGAGCTGCTACAGGAAATATTCAAGCATTGCCTCCCTAATGCTCGGTATATTTGCCCCAGCCCTCGACAAGCTCCCCTTCTTCTTGGCCAAATTTGCCGCAGATGGAGAGCTATCGCGCACGCCACGTCAGAGCTATGGACATCCATTGCATTAGTAGACTTCGGTACATGGACATCTGAGCCGTACCTGACAATGGTTGACCAATGGCTCTCAAATGCCGGTAGTCGCCCATTGTGGATCAGTATTGCCAGTGCTGTTCGCATGCTGCGCGGTTCCCCGCCCTCAGAACTGGTGCAGCTCATAAATTCGCATTCAGCCGACTTTTACGAGGTCTCTGTTCAGGGCTCAAACGATTATATCCAGTCTGTTGTTGGTGAAGCACGACCCCTGTCATCGTTGCACAGTATCGACTTGACTTTCCATACCGATAGCGGCACCTTCCTCTCCAATCTCGATATAGCCCCCACTGCCTTCAATCTTCAATGTGCCGCAATTTCTGGTGTTGATCACGCGGCCATCACATCTCAATCTGTCCTTGCTGGCATCACGGAGCTCACGTATACGCTCTACACAACCCCTGGCTTCATCCGCGTCCTCAACGACTGCAAGAACTTATGCCATTTAGAAATCCGACTCCAGAACATAGCCGAAGAATCCGACGCCCCGGAAACGTATGTCGGTGATCACCAGATCTTGGACAGGATACAATCTGTGCACATAGATATGGATGATGATTTTCGGAACCCCAGCAGCAATTTGGAGCTCACGCGCCTCCTTGACAAGCTGACCTTTCCCTCATTACGAAAATTGACCATCTCAGCACCTGGAGAACGCGTACTTTCTTTGGCTTCCTGGGTACCCTTGTATCCTGTCGTAGCACTTGTGGGGAGGTCGTCTTATCCCCACAAACAATTAGGATTCCAAAACTTCCACGATGAAGGATCTGGAGGGATGCTTAAGTTCATTCACAATATGATACCTAATGTTTTATTATTTACCGATTGATGATTCCTGTCAGGCTGATACTCATGTATCTTAGTTGTATGTAGTTGGTATCAGGCAGCATCCAGTTGTTTCTTTTCTATTCATCACAACTCACCTATTGATGATTGATACAATCTATTTCAACGTGCGTGTACGACTAGATACTGCCAGCACACATTATGCGCATTTCCGTATTCTACTTACTGTGTCATGTCAGATGGGAGACAAGGAGTTGAGATGAATTAGTCGAATCTATTCTAGTGGAAGTCCACCAGATTTCTAAGGTCTCTGAGCGTAAACTGGTGCTGTCGCCTCCTTCCATTTAATAATGGGTGCCAGCCACTCCAAGCGCCAAAATCCGTCTGCTAACCTCGTCTCCTTGGGTCGTACTTCCGGTAGTATTGAGCCACCACTTTAGGTTTGATATCAAGTCATCAAGCGAGAGGTTGTCACCAAGACTAAAGACGAATAAGAAAGGCAATGCAATAGGAACAGGCGAATATACTCACATGCCACGCTCGCGCAATGCTTCTACCAGTTCAAACTGGGTCAAATCACGGCCATAACCTTCCTGCCTGAGCGCGTCATCATCAGACGCAATGTACTGGATATGTCTTCGTATCCGCCATGCTGCGAGAGCCGTCGGACCCCAACTTGACAAGCCTAACATACTACACGGGCGTGCATCAGCCGAGTTCAGGTTCAAAACAACAAAATATTATAACTTACCCACACAGGGCGGCAGGATTGTCAACATTTCGCAGAGGTACGAATCCTTGGGTTTGCCCTTCTTTCTTCAAAGCCTCGAAGACGCGCGGGTGAGCCGATATAGCAGCGCTCTGTTTTTCAGCCGTCTTTGCGGCGATACGGTCACGCTGACCAGGAAGGATACAGGTTGAAGGTAACATTTTTGGGACGTATAGAGCGATAAATGGGATTATCTCTTCGGCCACGAGGACAATTATGACAAAGGGGATGAGCCTGACCTGAAATCAGAATCGAGCAATACAGGATTTGGAGGATAATCTCACTTTAAGGCATCTTGGTTAAACGTACGGATGAACCGGAGCTCGGCTCTGGAAGGGAGGGCTCCACCTGACGAAGCTCGAGCTCGTATCACGGAAGCTTGTCGACGGTGTGTATTTATTGCTTTGAGACCTCGGAAGTAGAATTTCTACGTTTATAGCGTCAGTCTTGAATTCAACAGCATATTGGAAAGAACAAACAAAGAGTTGAATTGCTTGATGTGCAAAACGTTTGATTGCCCCGGCATTTTCGGCTGGGGGAGATAACACTCCGAGTGCGGTCGCATGAGCGATATCTTGTTTCGCGAGTTCAACTACCGAAACAGAACTTTGAGGGGACGGGGGCTTCGGGACTAAATTGACCTTGAGGGTAGGGAGAGAATTATCCTTGGGATGAGGGTTGGGTTGGGACTGTTTTTGAGAAGGAGAGTGAACTTTATTTGTTGTGGGCTTTATAGGGCTTGGCTTCAAATCTATCTTCGCTTTCCGAGGTGGTAAATGTGGTGGTGGTACATTTGGGTGATCAGAACTAGGCTTTGTTGTAGGTGAAGAGGGGATGGTTGAGAGAGAGCGTAAAGATGTCCTTTCTTGGAGCGAGCGATATCCGCAAGACGTATAAGCACTCCCCGTCGTCTTCACATGATCCCGGAAGGAGAATTGCGTTCTAGCGAGTAATTTGTTGGAATGAATTTTCGAAGAGAATCAAATTGTGGGACTTGCCTATTCACCACTGCATTCTTTCCCAGTGATCGAAGCATACAAACTAAAAAATGGGAAATTTTAGGCTCTGATATGAGCGGCAGTTATATGACCTGGACTGTGTATCGGAATGACTTGTTGATAGTATTAGTATTTGGCTACTCAGTAAACGTCAACGTCGGCGAAGAGGAGGAACGTCACAAATGGTCACACAAATGTCACATCCAGTCACTCATCCCATTGGTCACACTCTTCATTGAGCTTCACCGTCGTCCCAGGCCCGCCAGCACATAGAGACCGATTTGCTTGTTTCTACTTGTAGCCAGGAAAATCGATAGTATAGGAACTTTAGAGGTAAGCACTCCGATCATCAAAGTACCTCGAGCTGTTTAAATCTCCAATTCTACATCAGTAGGCACCACTGTGGTTCAATTCAATACATCACTATTTTTTGCTGACCTTTGTCATAATCATGATTCTACAAGGAAGGAAAACCCATTGCAAGCATCCTCGGCTCACATCGAAGTACTTACTGCAAGATTGGTCTCAGCTTTTATCCCTCTTTCATTTGATGCAACTTCGAGAACACTGCGATATTATTGCCGCCACTGACGATCACGGGAATCAGGCACATGAATTTTTTGCATGAAAATCGTCCTAACTGCGAGCTTGACTACTAATCATCCACTTTTACAATGTACCAGTGACTATCGTTGGCTCTCTACGCCTTGCTATTTTGGCTCTATTGCCTCACCATTGGTTAATCGAACCTCCCAGGAGAATCTTTGATGATGACGGTTCTGGCACAATGCCAGTCCATCGCAATTCATTCGGCGTATGCCGATGCGTTATCGCAGTCACTTTTCCCAAACTCTGCTACATAAGTGATATCAAGCGGTGTTCAAATTCTTGAATCTTTTTACCGACTCTCACTCCCAAAAATGACCTACGGCCTTTACATCGTATCGAAGAGCTTTTTCACTTGCAGCGGCAAACGCAAAGCGCTCGACTCTAACTGCAAGTATATTCTCACGTCGCGTCGCTCATTTACGGTCTATCTCCTCGAGCGGTCTCCACGTTGATAACACGCCCCTTTCGTCCGACAAAATTGATAATCATTGTGGGAGTTGTGTGGGATCAAAGGTGTGTTTCTTTCCGCGGCCCTCCAGTTAAAATAAGTTTGTGGCTTAGTCATATGAGGATGCTCCCATCGGGCGAGAGCGACTCGCGATGTTTGCTTTGCCCATGATGTCTATAAGTACGCACTGTATACGGAGAGATATAATATATGATCAAATTTCTTTACGAAACAGCTAACTTAGGCGGTCGCGTCACTTTCTGTCGTGATCTATTTCTAATCTGGTGTCTACTGTGGAGGTTAGCTGCCCCGTGTTCGTATAAAGGCCCGCCTCGCCTCGCCTCGCGTACCAAAATTCCCATCCTTGCCCTCTTCCAACTCGCTCGATGGTGGCTTATTCGGTGGCAGCATTTTATGGACCCATGTATTGGGGTTAGTGAAGCTAAGGTCCTGTTTCTACTGAAATTGTCTCATATAATTAACAGGATTTGTCGCCTCGACATCGTACGTCTAATCTTTTGATTTACTTCCTCATTTCATCACGCCTGTCTAGCTTGGCTGGAATAACCATGATGCAAAGTTACCAATATTATTCGCGGAATAACGATCGGCCAATGCTACATTTGATCGTAAGTTATGACGCCATACTTAAGAGCGGAAATGGATCGCTGATTTTCTCAGGTAGCTGCCGTTCTGTATGTTTCTGAATGAAAATTTGATGCCTCACATTCACAATCACTGATTTCGTATTTAAGTGTTCTGGATCTTGCCACAACTATCCTCATGGCAATCACGCTGTACCATTATTTTGTGCGCATTACATTTTTCTTATCGTCGTTCCCGACTAAAACACTGAACACAATAAATAGCTCCAATATTGGGGTCAATACGAGGCTTTTGCAGTGATAACGCAGTAAGTGTCAGCAAGACTTGTGGACTGTCGACATTGAGAAGTATGTACAGGTCATGGTGCATCGAAAATGGCGTAACAGCGTCAGTAACGTGCATGTATGTGTTCTATTGAAATCAATCGCGACCTTACTCAAGTACTCTCATCAACTCACTGGACACAGTACGCAGTTACTTTTTGGAAGTCGAATATATCTAGGTGAGCGTGATAGACCTTAAAAGTCACCGATATCCATATTGGAACCAGTGACGCAACAGTATGCAATATTTTCTCCGTATGATAAATTCATTGTAGCGGCCATTGTGAGTTTCCTATACCCTACTTCAAGTTTCCACTCATGTCTGTTCAGGTGGTTTCGGCACTGGGTAGTTTTGGTGTGTGAATTCCCATGGTGTTCGCGATGGATATTATAACAAAACTCCCATTAAACCTTCGAGCAGCTGCCGGTATAGGTATGTGTCCAATCTCCAACTTTTTGGCAAATGCCACCTACTCATGAGCTCGAAGTGAAGACAGTATTTGTAGCAACAACTAATGTCGCCCATGTTTCGAGCATCCCGATGCAAGTAAATACAAGCATACAATATCTATCCCTCATAACAACTGACATGTGGTTAGGTTGCATTATGTACTGAGGAGGGATTAGCGGTGGTCTCGGACATTCTTACCACGAGTTCTCTTTGCTTCATACTAGCCTCCGCCTCTGGTATAAAAAGGTAGCCTCAACGTTGGTTTGGAATTATTCAACTCATGCAATTGCTGATGTACACCTTGCATTACCTAGAACGAGATCCCGACTTCGGAATCTTTTCTTTTTCATTTTGAATCGTGGTGTCCTCGTTACCATCGTTCAAATTGGTATGTTGGTCGCGTATGTAAGCGCGCCATCGTACCTCTACTGGTGGGTTTTCTCACATTCACTATCTATGCCGAAGTAATTGCGTATGACCTATCTTTATTCGAGAAGGATGCCGTTTCATCTCTGCAAGAGTAAACTGTATACCAACACTATGCGTGCGTAATCCGCATTCAGTTCTCCCACATTTCTAACTTGCTGGAATGCACAGTCGCCATGTAAGAACAGCCCTTTCCACCTTCATTCTCAGAATCGCTATAACGAACGCCCAGGCTCAACTCTCGAGGGAACGACGATACATGGTCAAACGTTCGCACGCTTCAAATACGACCCAGTCTGCTCGCTACAATGAAAATTAGCCGCCCCCTTGTCCATGAGGTGTGCATTTCTCTTTTCCCGGTGTATTGACTTGACATGTCTAATTCTAGAATCCGATGGGCAATGAACTTAGTAGCACAGCAGCTATGACAGAGGGCCCAGCTGAGCAAGCAGACTCGGAATCACTTCCTCCGATGTAAGCCGATGTGAAGCCAATGGTAACCTTACTGCATTGACGGATGTTGTTCTAGATTGCATCGATCGAACAGTGAATCCAGGTCACCTGCTGTCCATGCTCAGAGTCTGATCTGAAGCGCAAGGCACGCCCATCACTATATCACCTGACAGTATTTATCGTCGTCAAGCACCACAGTGCTACCTCCCTGCCAGTGCTCGCCTCCTCCCAGAACGGCAGACGGCACATTTCCGACGACACCAAAAAAGCCACCACCACGATTTTTACCATGAGCTTTTACAGTGGGCATTTGTGGAATCAGTTGAAATATCGAGAATATACTCGGGATCCCAGGTTTCCTCGGGCTAACTGCACAAAGCTCAACTTACCTACCTATACACTTAGATATAGAGTCGGTCCATGTCAGACGTCCAGGCGTGTCTATGATCTATCGTGCAAGCTTGTAGACATAACTATCCAAGGCTATTCCTGGCTCGAGCAACAGCTGAACTCGACAAAGAAACAGATTGGGATAGATACCATGATGTCCCCTGTGCAAATGATACCGTGATCATACACTAAAGTAAACATTTGGAGTTTA